>JWZT01002710.1:287141-301843 GCA_000827895.1 Thelohanellus kitauei | reverse complement strand
ATTTTATGCTAAAGATGGCCGATTTCGATCAGGTAATTTGAAATAACTAATGTCTCGGTTGATTCATGCACTGGATTAAATATTCTGTATTTGTCTGTTTCATCAGCCATGGATTGGAGTATTTGTCTGAAATATAATATTATAATATACCGAATCAAATGACCTTCTTTTGAGTATACTTTCTTATCAACATTTTTTAAGTTTTCAACCATTTTTGATTCTTTTAGAAATGTTTTCAGAAAAGGAGTTTTTAAAAACATTCTCTATCCCTTAGCCATCAATGATACGGGCAATAAAATGCACCGAAAACTTGAGTAGATTTTTTCGATTTTTGGTGTATTTCTGCGATGTGCCGCTATACCAACACACTTGCCTATTAGGGTAGAATAGTTTTATGAACTTTTTAAGTTCTCAAATTTGATTTGTAACCTAATATATCAACAGTAAAATACCTTCTTCCATTAGAGAGAGATTCGATAACGATTTGTCTTTGGCGAAATCGATATATAACGGACAAGATTTTTTCCGTGGATACATTCGCACGATTTGGAATTTTGCGAAAATGCTTGTAGCATGTCTTCTAATGAATTTGAGCCATACTATGTGCTGAAAGTCTCTTCTGTCCAAACATGTCGGCTTGAGTTTCACAGCGTCTTTTTTGATGTATCCAATGAAAACCGGACTAGCTCTTACACGTTCAGACATCTTGCGCCAAGCGCTTGCCTTATACATAAAATACTTTATATTTAATCTGTGTTTAATTTTTAATTTTAATTTCACATTATTAGCCTTTCTAGTGCAATATATGGTAAAAGTTTCCGATCGCATCCGGTCTTTTATATTAAACAAAATTAATGAGCTGCCATTATACGAATATAATTTATGTATTGAATTATCTAGATATTGGTGAAACTCTATGGAGAAATGCGTAAATATATTTCTATTTTAATCACAGTTGCAGATAAAAATATCAGTTTTTACCTTTACAAAGTTAACTGGTGACATAGTTATGATCAATAAATAGATGCTGGATAAATTTGAAATTCAATTTGTCGTCAATCACAACAGAGTCAAAGGTCTGGGGTCTTGGAAGTAATGTCATCATTGGTAAAGATATTTTATATCGTAGCAAAAATTTTACAATTTCTCATCAGATTGACCACACTCTTCGATATTGAGTAAATGTTATAGTTACGATTCTGTTACATTTTTAATTTACGAAAACAAACATAAACTTCCATAATGTAAAAATAACTAAACTATCTACTAAATCTACATATTTGACACCTTAATTCAGAGAGACACTGTAAGATATAGGCGAAATTGTACATCCACGCAATGTCTGATAATTTCATGAATAGGAAATGACAAAGATGCGGATGACCACTCTGTTAATGAGTATCTGGAAGCGCCCTCTTGATTTGCCACCATTAACATTCCACGTTCTGCGTATGGGAACCAGTATCCGAATCCACGAAATTGTAAGAGTGGTTGAGTGTTAGATGTTGTTAGTTGTTCCACCTGTCCAATGTCCTGTAAGCACTCTTGCAGTCAGAGATTATTGTTGTTTCAGGTAAACAGTTTTCTAAAATAAGATGGATCAGTGTGTAACTGTCTCGCTGATCCACCGGCATCAGAAAACTCTTTCTACTTTTCCTGCAATATCCTCCAAGAACCCATTGATCGTCCACAAACCTCCCGCGATTGTATTTCCAAGGTGAAAACTTTCCTTCGTTGATTTCCACAGATGTACCAGGCCCTATATTTGGACCACCACGTCATCTGACTGTTTCACAACAGACATCCATACAGTAGGTGTACAAACGCCACATTGTCACTGTAGATGACGCCTGGCCTAAAATAGCGGTCTACTTTAGTGCCATCTTGTTGAACACATCATTACAGAAACAATATGTGATCATAATAATCTTTTCGATGCACATCTTGCTGTGACTCATCCATGTTCACTTTCTTGCCGATATTTTTGTTCCATTTTTGGGCCAGCGACTGTTATTGCACATTCATGCTAGCGATAGACCTTTACAATGAGCCTATTTAATAAAGGACATATTTTTCTTGCAGTGCGAACAGAAGCTGAGCTGTTTTATCAGTCCCAATCTAATTGAATATTCGATTGCAGCATCTTTTTTTGGTTGATGGTCCAAGATTAAATCCCCTAAGTTGATCTTATCCATTGCAAAACAATACTTAATATGAATTTTGTCGATTAAGAGTTTATGTAGTGTTTGTGACTCCGCTATTTCTTTAATTAGCCCGCATTTATTACCAAATCGTTCATGTTTTTTTGGATTTTCGCACAATACCAATGTGATTTTCAGTCACAAGTCATATTATCTATTTTTATAGTAAAATCTGTATAAATATTCTTCGTAACAGATTTTTAATTTTATCTTTATGAAAGTGTACGCGTTCTTTACATCTACGTTGTAATTAAATGAGAATAACTCAAAATATTAAAGTTTAAAAACAAAAACATATAACTTATAGATGTGGCCCAAACTAAAATATCACCCAGATCATTGACAGATGGGTATACTTTGGATCGACATTGTTACATCAATTGATTTATTGACAAGGATAACTCGGTAAGATTCGGAAATCTTCCCTTAATAACATCTAAGGACATCTTGCCACAATGTACAGTCACAAAATGTGATTAGAAAAGTTGAAAGCTTGCCTGATATCCCTATATTGCGGTCAAGGAGTTTTGTTCAACATTATTGATAGTTAAATTCGTCAAAAGGGTCTTCCGATAGAAAATTTCTCTTGGCGGTCTGTTGCGTTGACCATTGAAGGAGTAAGGATGGATCTAAAGTTTGATTTTTTCTTAACTCGTTTCTTCTCATACAATACCGATCGACCGACTAATCATCACTTGTCATCCATGGCGCTCGGTTTCTGAGTCTAGATATCAAAGAATATCTATGTGATCACTCTGATTGGATCCATATATTCATGATGTAGAACATGATAACTTTAGCCCATGAAAAACCACGGGACGAGGTTACGAGTCATGAGCTCGAAACCATCTGAACAATTATAAATTATGTTTATATTGAAAGAACATTGGTTCTACTGTGCATTACCTGAATACCACTCTATTATCGATACAATTCAAATCTTCAGAGTTAGTTTGGCTCATTTTGATAAATACAACATACTGAAAATAACGAAGACTACAAAATGTTCAAATCATTACAGCCATAACTATAATGTGTATTTAAAAAATCCAGATAATGAAAAAATTGAAAAATTTATAGAAATCATGAGGATAAGACTCTCTACCAATTATTTAACAATTTTAGGTCTGTCCCTAATTTTTGTTTTCTCTCATCGTTCTTCATTTTCTGATTTGACAAGAATCTATGAACTCTATAGTTTTGAATGATACATGTTTTGCCATTTATACATGGGACATTTCTCTTACATTATGTCTAAAACATTGTGAGCATATCACAGCTATAGCATGAACCTTTCAAATAATTTTGCCTGCAAAATGATTGTGAATCTACATCAGGTTATTCAATGCATCTGCCTGTTATCATTTTATAAATTTGTTTATATCCAGATATTTTTCGCAATCTTACAAAAATTAGAATAGAAAGTATAGTTCAAGATATTGCTTTTATTCTCCTTATGAAATCAATCATTTATCTTGTTATAAATTTTAATTTTATCGGTTCAGTGAACAACTCTTAGTCTTCATGTTATAGTGAAAATGATTCTATGCCCTTTAAAGTATTCATAAATAAGTTTCGCTTAAAGGATTGCCACTGATCGAATGGGCATCTAAAACTTCTTCTTGTGTAAAACGCATAAATTTACAAATTACTGTTTGTTCCATCCAATAACTACATACATAGTCGTTTAATTCATCTAATACGCTTTGGCTTAAACCTTGATAACATGCAGCCCGGTTAGTCCTTAAATTAACCAGGTATGATAAAACTGTGAACGCTTATTTTTTAACGCTTAGTTTTTGGCATATTCCTGAGTTCACCTTACCATATCCTGTTTACACTTAAAAATGTAATTTTTTTTTATTCTCTTTAGTTTATAAATAAAATTTAACCACAATTATTTTTACCCAAGCCTTTTAAACATTTTGGTATGTTCCCGAATGCATGGATGGAATTGGCATTGTAAATAAACAATTATGCCTTTCGTTGAAATAAACGTTATCATTTAAGTGGAACTAGCTCATAAATTAGACTAATAATCCACATTTACGATAATTATCTTTATGTTAAGAGTTCAAATATTTTAAAACTTTCCAAAACCATTTTTTGCAATTTGAACTAAATGCAAGATGATTGAACCTCTATGCAAATGTTTTTAGCATAAAACCCCAAAGTTTAGTGATCTATCTTGTGGTTTTATTATCAAAAATTATGAGAAGTTAACGTCGACACTAAAAGTTATTTGCACACTTAACTATAAATCTAAGTTGAGATCAAGGTTAACGACCAGGGTTCGATTAAGGGTATTAGCTCTATATACATCAAAATGTAGTCGGATAAATCAACTAAACGCACCAACGTTATCATTAATATCATTCAACATCTGATCTAAAAGACTTTATTTGATCCTACATGGGTTTCGAGTCCTACTTTGAAATTATCTAAAAATATGCGCCTTAGAATTTGATGTTTTAATTTATAAATAGCATTTTTCAAATTAAAACCCTGAAAATGCCAAGTTACTTTTTTCAATAATTATATGCGTTTAAGTTGCACATCATCACACTCGAAACATTGAAATATGCGCTCATGATTTTATCTAACCATGATTTGAGTTGATACATGTAGAATAATACCATTCATTTTCTAATCTCTCATTATCCGTTTTGAAATTCAGTGAATTGTATATCGTATTTAAAACCCTAGTTTACGACTTTTTTAGGTTAAATGTATCAAGTTCTACAAGTTGAGATAAAATTGTCTATTTATCTATTTATTATTTTTTGAAAATACTTACAGTTGTCGTTTAATTGGGAGTTATATTGATTGATCATAATATCAGGTTTCGATTTAACTTCCATTTCGAAATCGTGTTAAACTACCACTGCATTTTTAACAAATATCGAACGCGCATCATATCAATAAATATGCACTAATCTTCCCGATATTTTGACTAATATTGTTGTGGATTACTAATATTTTTGATCTTGACTATGTAAATCTTCTTAGTTATTCTAAAATCGATGTCCGGTTACCTTCTTTCTTTACTTCTTATTCTGGTAACACGTGGAACGGTCACGAACTATGTATTTAATGGATCTATCGCAACAAACAATATTATTGTCAATCTAGGAATGGAACTGCAGTTTTATTTTGGGCCGTATGTTAGTCCAATAACTTAGGTCTGAATCTGGTACGTCTTACTCTAGTGAGATTACTCACTTTACTACAAATGATTCTAGGTTATATATTAGATTTAAAAACCCCCATCTTCATCATTGGTCAGATATCAAATGCGAATTTTACGATACAAGATCTGAAATAGAAATTAAGGGATGTTTTGTTTCATTTCAGAAACATCCCGTTTACCAGATACACATTCATTCAATTGGGTATGAATACAAATTAAGTTAAAACACCAAATATGAATTTTTATCACATATGATAAATGTTGATATTGACGGGAACTCTCAAAAACATGTTTGATGTTTTATATCATATGTATCAATTCAATTTTGAAGCTACAGTCGAACGTGTAAATGGAGAGGTGTTGGAAGTTTAGCTCAAGCCTCTTTTAATTCGAAAAATATTATATATCCTTGTGAATCTGCTGGTCCGAATTACACATATGAAGTTGTTGAATCTCATGACCAAGATCATGAAAGTACAATTCGTCCCACCGAAATACCAACTCATACAGTGAGAATTACTAACTCTTTTTCTTTAAACGTCAATGAAACGCATTTTAATAATCAGAGTCTAGTGACACGGTTAAAACGATACCTGTGGACGAGGAATTGAATGTTTATATTTGTTGTCCTGGTGTCTGTGTCAACATTGATCGTAGTTTATATGATCACACCTCGTTGTGGGAAATCGAAAAAAGCTCACGATGCAAAGGATAGGCCTTGACACCATTAACTAAATAGGCTTATATATGATTTTAATTTGCAATATTCGACTCGATTAAATTTCACTTTCTCATAATACTTGCAGTTTTTGTTTAAGAGTAAATATTCAAAAATTCATATTAGTTAAATTTACTAATTTGCCTTTGTTGTAGTACTTGTCGTCTGTACAAGTTTATAAAATTAATATTTCATCTATTCATCATAAATATACTTAACTGAAACATTAGTTTATAATACGTTAATTTCTTATTGAGAAATTTTACTTTGTTGAGCTGAGTTTCAATTGTATAATTGTTTAAATGTTTGTAGGCAGGTCTATAATCTGAATATTTTTGTTTGATTTGTATCATTGGCACAGTGTGAATTTTGTAACTATCTAATCCATCAGAGGATTCTACCAGCTATTCGACATTAAAAAGAAGTGATAACTTATTACATCATCATCAAATTAATGGAGAATATTTTGAATAGACTATATCACATGGAATGCGTAAGTTTGACGTAATAAATGAATGTTACATGTTAATCTGTAAAAATCTGATTTCTAAAACAGTTGGTGATTAAGTTATACTTTGGTTTTGCATCTAATATAGATAATTGAGAAAGTAATAGAGGCGTGTTTCTGAGCGAGTTATAGACAGTCTGTGATACAATACCCTGCAACTCTCAAGAGAAATCGTCGACATTGTTGATGGCTAAACCATGTTCCTGATGTAAAACATCGTAATTTTGCTTACAATTACACCCTTTTTTGTTAAAACATCCCTTTAGTCGACTTCTATCTAGGACTAACTTAGAAATTTATCATTCATCCGATACGAATATATCTTCACTAATGCACAATTTTGGAAAACTAGTTCAGTTTGATCTGCTCCACAGACTTAACTCCTAATACGAATTCAGATCATTTAATTTAACAATTACATTATAGCTTTTTGGTTCACTCATTTGGTTTGAAGATAATTAGGAATAACTACTCGCAATTTACGGTCACACTCTTTGTATGTTTGATATACCAGAGACATATGAGTAGCCATAATCAGATAGTCAAGTATGGTATGTGCAACAAGAATCAACCCACGAATTTTTGATAATTAAGTGTATCTCTTATTTTTTTATGTAAAACCTTGACATAGTAGCTATATTGTAAACATTTTACCAACGTTTATTGAATTTTATCCAAAAGAAATATCGGCATTTTTGTTTATATCATAATTTCGATAATCGTTTAACGATTTGACAACGGAGAAAATATATTATAAATTCTTCTATGATTAGAAAATTAAATCAATTGCATCAAAAAATTCGATGATCTTTAATTGGATATAATACTTTCCTGACTAAAAGCCGCCACTTTTCACCATGATTGGAACCCTTGCTGCATATACATTTAAAAAATCCATTTTTTTTAAATTTAGCGGGTGCGCCTTATACACCAGAAATATATGGTATATCATTAACTAATTATTTGTAGTGTTGAATACCAAAAATATTCTGTTACTCATGACTTTAGGCCATAACTTGAAATCTATCCAGTCCTACTTATAGGCGAATATCTGTGCGAATTCTCCTGAATGATTTGTCTCTATTTGGTTGATATTGTAGTAATTTTTCAGATTTTTCATGACCCTACTGTTTAAAGATGAAATATGCACGTAAGGTCAAATTTATACTCTAAAAATTAGAAACGACTCCTCTTTCGGGTGGCGACTGATTTAGTCTGGGTAGATCTAGGGGAGAAAGGAACGATATATACATCGTGTTTTATTTTTTCTAAATTAACTTGTTTTATAATACAAAGTGGATCGTTATGCATAAAGCATGCGTGCGTATACAGTTAACGACGTTAAATAACGTCGGAAATAAGAGTAGAATATGTCAGTATTTCATTTGTTCGATAATGACGACTTTATTAGATAGTATGCGAATTCTGGTTTTCTTCCTCCAGATAAAACAGGACACAATATTTTACAGGGTTTCCATCTATTCTCGCGCAAATTCCATTTCAGTTCGCGTAAATCCTCTATTTAATCTCTCATCAACAAAATTCCTTGTTGAGATACTTAATAAATTATTGAAACGAGAATAAAATTTTAGAATTTTAATCGATTTTCTTGCTGATATTTATTTGCGCCAACGTTTGTGCTGCTTTCGACGCTGTTAAAATATCCAACTCAATCATGAACTGTAACAAGTCTATATGACTAATTTATTTGTGTCATAAGCCCACCAGCTTTATTTCTTCCTATCACCTATACTGTACCATGGATATATTTTTCAATAAAACATATGCCACTTAAACGATGAAATGTTACAGATTTGGATGTAGGAATCCTCCCTTGAAAATATTTCTATGATTAGTTTTTTTTTGACGCAGATATATCTATAAAACTAGCAACACAAATTTTTGGAAACCTCTAAATTTATATTGAAAATACTATGTCTCGTTTCAATCAATAATTAAACTTCACTAAATTGAATTTTATTGACACTAATTAAACAGGGGATTTGCGCGAAATGAAATGGAATCGGCGCGATTTAAAATGAAATTTGCGCGATAATGGAATGAAACCCGGTATTTTTATCAACTTTTTCGTTTATTAAACCCTAGGATAATTTCATTTCTGTTTTATTTAACCTTGTTTATCTGTTTTGCTTAGATATATTACTTAAACCTAGAAAACATAGCAAAAATCAGAAATTTAATTATTAGTATGTAATAATCAAAAAATGATTTATATCGTCATTTCAAAAAAAAAATGTTGAAAAAGTATAGGTAGCATCATTTTACGTTGCAGTATGTATAAAAACAGAATTATATTGTCGTATCCAAGATATGAAATGATGAGCTAAAATATCTTTGTAGATCAGTTTTTATGATATGAATGCCATAAATAGCTCTCTTCTAGCAAATAAAGCTGAATACTTTTTCCAAAAGCTTGAATATTACTCAATAATTTTTAGATAAAATAAGCAAAGATAGAAAATACATCAATTAAATTAAAAAAACAATTCGAAAAGCATAAAACAAATCTGAATAACGAAAAAGCTTAACGTTGAAGTTTTAAAATACTTTAATACATATCAAGAAAATGTTAATTTCTTATTTGAAATTTTCTGTAAATAACGATTAGTAATATTAAATGATCATCAAAATATTATATTGAATTCGCGAAATCGTAATATCTCGGTCAAATTCTACTTGACTGATATCGATCTAAAAATCTTTCGAATTTCCCCTTATTAACTTTGGTACATGATAATATCTTTAAAAAGACAAAATTGAAACATGGAAGTTTTCAAACCGGACAAACGCATTCCGTTGTGGACTTTAATAAGGTCGCAGTAGCCACGTTTTCCACATGCCACTACATTAGATAGAGTCGTATTCTGACAAGACATACTTCTATTTTCACAGATTTCAACTAGTTACAAACTAACTCCATAAACAGGCAACTGCATTCCCTCTACCCTCTCGAGCTCAGATACCTGAATGGTATTCGCATGATTACTCATCCGTGTTTTAGCTCTCGAAACTTTTAATATACACTAGAAAAACCACCTATCTTTAATCTCAAAAGACTAGTAATGTTATATCACACAAAAAATTGATACCTTGGTTAGGAATATGTAACATTTTGATATAATAAAGTGTTTAGAAATAGAATTTTTGGGGAAAAAAACCAAATTCTATAAGCCAAACTGTATTATAAATTAATAGTGACTTGATAATTTCTTTTTTGTACTTGATATAAACTAATTATGATAATATTTTTGTCTCAAAATAAATATAGATGACGAATTTGATACAAAAATATATTGAGAAAAAGGGATGAATAAAACAGAAATCAATGATAAATCATAAAATATTGGACATATGTTTTGCCGAAAAATTCATAATTACCAGCTATTTATGATGCTCTTAAAGTCATCCATCCGAAAATAGACATTTTGAAATATAAATTCAACATTTTATCATATAGTTTATCATAAATTCGAAAATGTTTGATAAAAATATGATAAATTCATGGCTAGTAATGTTTTATCATGACCAATGGCTGCCTATTGAATAATATCAATATTTTGATAATTTATAAATATNTTACCGGGTTTTGCATTTAAAAATAGATTTTTCAGAATACAATTAAGAAATCTTTTAAATGTATAAACACAGGGTTTCCATTCATTATCGAACCGACTCCATTCCATTTCGCAAATCAGTAAAATTCAGTTTTTATATGTTTACAGTTGTTTGGCGTTCCAAATTTTGACTTCTCAGAGAAATGTGGATTATTTTTTGAACATATCTTGGAACACCATGTAAACTTTTTTGACAAAACCCACATCTTTTTGGAGGCTAAACATCATAGGCCCGTTTAAATACGTCCGCACGAAGTCTAAACGCTATTTGGGTTATTTCCATTCATTTCATGATACTATTTGGTATATTTTTGAAACAGTGTTTCACGATATTCTTTTGAGCCACCTTAATTACGATTTTTAATCAAAAAATTAATCTAATGTTCACTGTAAACGGTATCCACGTTTTTGCGGGTAATCAAAATTTAAACCATCCAAATACTGTTTTCAAAAATATACCAAATAGTATCATGAAATAAATGGAAATAACCCAAATAGCTTTTAGACTTCGCGCGAGCGTGTTTGAATGGGCCTATGATGCTTAACCTCCACAAATATGTGGGTTTTATCAAAAAAGAAAAGTCAACATTTGGAACGTCAAACAACTGTAAACATATAAAAACTGAATTTTACTGATGTGCGAAATGGAATGGAGTCGGTTCGATAATGAATGGAAACCCTGTGTTTATACATTTAAAAGATTTCTTAATTGTATTCTGAAAAATCTATTTTTAAATGCAAAACCCGGTAAGATGAAAAGGTGTTTTTCAAGTCCCCTGTCCTGGAAACAAAGTAAACGGGCTCGTCCTGAAAAACCAGGATATTTATGGCTTCAAGTCAAGCCATCTTTGCCCGATCTCTTATTATGATGGATTGAAGTCTAATTTACCATACGAGTCTCTAGGTTAAAAATTTCACCCTTATCATCGAAAGCATTTGTGATACTTTTAAAGCATGGTGCATATTTATATCAACTCCCTTACTAAATAATTTTTTAACCAGTAGATTGATAGCGTTTTTGCTCTTGTTGCAATTTAAATTCGTTGTGCTTATATTTTAACTTTGACAACAGCAATTATCACAACTAAACTAATTTTAATAAATATAGTCGAACTTGGTTACAGTACTTTGTTCGGTTATAATCAACTTTTCCGGTCCCGATCAGGTATCATTGTTAATTTTATCATTAGAATATTGACTATAACCGAATTCGGTTATAGTCAAAAAATTTTCTACAGAATTGCAACAAAAATATTTGACTGAGCGTAATCTAAAAGCAATTAGGAGCATGCCGCATAAAATGTCATCAAAAATGGAAAGAACGAGGCTAACATTAGAACATAAAATGTCAATTATACGAGCACGTGAAAGGGCAAGACTTTACTTAGTAACCGGCAGAATTTGCAACTTTTGAGTTTATATCCAAGTTGAGGGCAACTAAAGAGATATAATTTGAAAATTTCCTATGCGAAAATTGATTCTAGGCTTTAACAAAACTTCATAAACGATCAGCCACTTTTCAAGTATTGGGAGTGTTCAAACACCATAATGGCTTATTTATAAATCTCAAATTGATTGGTCTTTAATTATTTCACCTTCAAAGAACAAAATATATCATCGTGATATAGTTTGTCATTATAATACATTCAAAATTTATCTGTGTGTAAGTTTACTAAAGGACCCGTCAAATTTTTACTTATTATTGAATCATTTTTACAAATTCCTCAGTTCTGACTTATGAATTTCCAGGAGATTCGACGGTATGAGTAAAGTTTATAAATATCACAAGTATTAAAAGGTTCTTAACTTCTATTAAGAAAAAGCAACATATCTAAAATTAATACGCTGTTTTTCTGCTTTTATATTTGTTTGGTTTTTTATGTTTTTTAATTTTATATTTTTTTATTAAATACGTTTCGATTCATTTTATTTTCTGAAAAGTTACGCGGGACTATAAAGACAACCAACAATTTAAATGATAAAAACTCACGCGTTAATTAACAGAAATAATATTTCTAAAGATGCCCTGTTGTTTCTTGTGAGCTGGTTAATCCTTATCCTCAAACTAAAGAATATATTTTAAATATAGGGTTTCCCAATAAAGACAGTCACATTTTTTTAACTCAGATTTTATCAACATTTAGCACTAAAAAATATACATTTATTCGTTATTTTCCTCTCTTAAGTAACATCTTCTGTTGTATTTAGCGTATTTTGGTAATAGCCATCACATTCAGAAGGCATAATTTCTATTGAGCTACTTTCGATTTAATTAAACAGGTAGGTTTCTTATCTCGGGGACGCTGGACACCTGGCATTCTTCAAAGCACAAGATCATCAATTCAATAAAGTACATTTTCATGGATACATAATGGAGGCTTTTGAACAGTTCCTGTCCAATGGAATACACGAATGTATTTTCATAATGGATAACGTGAGGTTCAACAAAACCAATAAGGTCCAAACCATGCTGCAAGAAAATGGCCGCATGGTAATATACCTTCCACCCTACACGCCTTTCCTCAACCCGTATGAAAAATTTGTTATCGAAATGGAAGAACATTGTAAAAGCAGCGTCCCCAAGATCAGAAACCGACCTTTTTAATTTAATCGAAAGTAGTTCAATAGAAATTATGCCTTCTGAATGTGATGGCTATTACCAAAATACGCTAAATACAACAGAAGATGTTACTTAAGAGAGGAAAATAACGAATAAATGTATATTTTTTAGTGCTAAATGTTGATAAAATCTGAGTTAAAAAAATGTGACTGTCTTTATTGGGAAACCCTATATTTAAAATATATTCTTTAGTTTGAGGATAAGGATTAACCAGCTCACAAGAAACAACAGGGCATCTTTAGAAATATTATTTCTGTTAATTAACGCGTGAGTTTTTATCATTTAAATTGTTGGTTGTCTTTATAGTCCCGCGTAACTTTTCAGAAAATAAAATGAATCGAAACGTATTTAATAAAAAAATATAAAATTAAAAAACCAAAAAAACCAAACAAATATAAAAGCAGAAAAACAGCGTATTAATTTTAGATATGTTGCTTTTTCTTAATAGAAGTTAAGAACCTTTTAATACTTGTGATATTTATAAACTTTACTCATACCGTCGAATCTCCTGGAAATTCATAAGTCAGAACTGAGGAATTTGTAAAAATGATTCAATAATAAGTAAAAATTTGACGGGTCCTTTAGTAAACTTACACACAGATAAATTTTGAATGTATTATAATGACAAACTATATCACGATGATATATTTTGTTCTTTGAAGGTGAAATAATTAAAGACCAATCAATTTGAGATTTATAAATAAGCCATTATGGTGTTTGAACACTCCCAATACTTGAAAAGTGGCTGATCGTTTATGAAGTTTTGTTAAAGCCTAGAATCAATTTTCGCATAGGAAATTTTCAAATTATATCTCTTTAGTTGCCCTCAACTTGGATATAAACTCAAAAGTTGCAAATTCTGCCGGTTACTAAGTAAAGTCTTGCCCTTTCACGTGCTCGTATAATTGACATTTTATGTTCTAATGTTAGCCTCGTTCTTTCCATTTTTGATGACATTTTATGCGGCATGCTCCTAATTGCTTTTAGATTACGCTCAGTCAAATAATTTTGTTGCAATTCTGTAGAAAATTTTTTGACGTGTCGACTATAACCGAATTCGGTTATAGTCAATATTCATACGATAAAATTAACAATGATACCTGATCGGGACCGGAAAAGTTGATTATAACCGAACAAAGTACTGTAACCAAGTTCGACTATATTTATTAAAATTAGTTTAGTTGTGATAATTGCTGTTGTCAAAGTTAAAATATAAGCACAACGAATTTAAATTGCAACAAGAGCAAAAACGCTATCAATCTACTGGTTAAAAAATTATTTAGTAAGGGAGTTGATATAAATATGCACCATGCTTTAAAAGTATCACAAATGCTTTCGATGACAGGGGTGAAATTTTTAACCTAGAGACTCGTAGGGTAAATTAGACTTCAATCCATCATAATATAGAGATCGAACAAAGATGGCTTGACTTGAAGCCATAAATATCCTGGGTTTTCAGGACGAGCCCGTTTATTTTGTTTCCAGGACAGGGGACTTGAAAAACACCTTTTCATCTTACCGGGTTTTGCATTTAAAAATAGATTTTTCAGAATACAATTCAGAAATCTTTTAAATGTATAAACACAGGGTTTCCATTCATTATCGAACCGACTCCATTCCATTTCGCACATCAGTAAAATTCAGTCTTGATATGTTTACAGTTGTTTGACGTTCCAAATTTTGACTTTTCTTTTTTGATAAAACCCACATATTTGTGGAGGTTAAGCATCATAGGCCCATTCTAACACGCTCGCGCGAAGTCTAAAAGCTATTTGGGTTATTTCCATTTATTTCATGATACTATTTGGTATATTTTTGAAAACAGTATTT
>JWZT01002710.1:227056-239163 GCA_000827895.1 Thelohanellus kitauei | reverse complement strand
GAATTTTCATTGATTTTCCTCCAAAATGCTTGCATAAAATGATAATCGCAAGTTTTCACAGCGGCATTCGGAAAACAGGCGCGAAGAGATTTTATAGCAGATTGTTCGAAATCTACCATGATAATTTCAGGATTCAAATGTTCATTAAGGGCACGGATCGATGAAAATAATAATCTATATATTATTTCAGACTTTGCTGGCAGTAACGCGTATAAAACTGGTACAACCTGATCATTTATCACGCAACGAACTGTATATAACTGGGAAAAGATATTCGGACATATTTTGAAAGTACCATCGCAAAGCCAACATGAACTTCCTGACAATAAATTCAATGCTTGTTGCGTTGTGAAAACTAGATATCTTCTTCCGGCTAAGTTTGAATCAACAAGTTGACATCGTTCACCATTTGTTGTGACTTTATATTCCTAAGGAATGACAAGATTGTCATATGTTTCAGGTAGTGGCAACGGTCCGTTTTCAACCCTGAGTCTATATTGTGTGGTGTGTGTTATATAACGTAGTGGTGGCAGTGCGCTAATTACTGTTTCTTATTGACTTGCAGTAGCGTGAGCTAAAATTTGTTTGTTTGCTGTGTACTGCGTGCTGCATGCCTTATTTGGCGTAGGACTTCACGGCTTATAGCATGGGAAATATTTGGACCATGGCTATGTGGACGTGTGAGAACAAAGCTAGTTTGATCGGCTTTACAACGTCCACGGCACTTGGTTTTGTAGTTGGCACACCGCCAAAAAGTGTAAAGTATACCTTGACTTTCTTTATGATAGACGTTGCCATTCTTTTCAAGAAAAAAGCCACCTTGCTGGTTTTGGATTTACGGAAACTCTCAAATATTAATAAAAACTTAAATACCACGGATATTTACATAACTTTTTAAGCTGTCCATTAAATTCTTGAAAATTTTAAAGTTACGGCAAAGTTCGAACTATCATATTGTACGGTCAAACTACGTGACATGGTTTTTTAATCAAAAATCGATGCGGTTGGTGTTACAGGGTTTTCACACTAAAGCGCACAGATCTCACCCAAACCCACACACGAGGGATATACATGTAATTTTGTTTTAAAATGAGATAGAATAGTAGTTCGTGTCATTTTATAAAACTTATTCGTATATCTCTTATGTGCAATTTAGATGAGACGTGTGCGCTTTAGGATGAAAACTTTGCATTTAAAACTAATCCAAAAAAATATATACAATTTTAATGCATATCAGCACTTGTTGGATTGCACGTTAATTGTTCTCAGAGATTTGTTTTCGGTAATTATAGGCCGTCTAATTTTCGGAAAAGATCAGCCTGTCAGTTTTTCGGGAATAATCGGTCTGTCAAATTTGATCGGTCAAATTGCATGGAATCGCTACAGCTGCCATTATCGTCCAGATATATGGTGCTGTTTCGTCGCTGATTTGATATTTTAAAGCGTTTCACGTGAACTAAATTTAATTAGAGTGATCACTGATTTCAAAATTATCAAAAGTCAAACTATAGTTTACAGTGAGATGTTAATAAAATCTGCTAAGTTTGTGATATGACCCAAAACAGTCAGTCATTATAATTGATCATGTAAACACTTTAGTTTCTATAATTCTCATTCATGCTCTCTGTTCTATCTTGCACTAATATGAGATATACTCGAATGTCAACGATTTCTTATATGCCGCTGATCATATAGAGACCATTTGCCGGATATCCTCCATAATTATATTTTTGTCTATCTTGGTTTTGTATATTTCTACTATTGAGCCATCTCAACTATTTGATGTTCTATATAGTCCAGGCTATCACTTGCCAACTCTGTCTAATTTTTTGTAGATAGAGACATTAGTATATAATTACATGTAAAAACTCGTATTAGCTAACTCCTGGCTCCAGGGAGAAAAAGTATGAAAGCACGACTACTTTATCGTGTGGTAATTTGCATTTTTTGAAAAATGTGGTACTATATGCGTTTTGATGATATCTCCACATTATTTGGGTACAATACCATGTTTTATAACTAAGACCGCAATTTTTAATTGCTAGATTTTGCACACACTTCTGGCAATATAATAACCCCATTTTCTACCAAAAAATAAAAATCGCTTTCATCGAGCAGTTTAAGAAGGAGATCTTTAATTTCCACATTAGTACTGTCCTTTTCGAATCCCGGACGAATTTTTGAAAACAATAAATACGTTTTGCCTCCAACCCTACTGATCAGGCGCGACTTTTATCATCGCATCCGAAATACGGCATGAGTGGAAATGTTTCTCAAGCCTTGCGAAATAGCATTCGTAGTTGTTTTTGGAGGTACCATGCGACTCGTAAACGGATATCTAAATCGTTGTGGAAGCCATCTCGTTCATCTGGTTAATAATTGATAATATTTGTTCATTCTGAACTTCTATTAGAGCCTCAATTGGAACATGTTTAATTTGAATTAAATTCTTCAACGATTTTGCAAACTCTTCTGAATCTCACTCTCGTCGCCACTGATATGAAGGATGGCTAATGGAATAATCTACGCATTCTCAAGATTTAATCACTGTAACTCAAATCGTGCAGGTTTTTTATCCTTGGAATATCTCTGATAACATATAGGACTTAGGATAAAGAATGGAACGACAAATTTAAAAAGTCCGAGTATGAGCGCTCGATGGGATCGTTATTCGTCGAATATTTTCGAATGATCTATCGTTCCATAGATATTGTCTTCCCGTTGTCTTTCAATCTCTTGGCGTTTATTTTCTTCCAGAGATCAAGTTATTAACAAGGTACTTTTAGAGAACCACAATTTGTCAACACTGAAGAGATTGATCTTATCCGGTTCATCCTCTGTTTATTCTGATTCTGAAAATTTTATTTTCATATGGGCAGAAACCAAGTGTAGAAGAGGATTTTAATAATAACATACATCTAATTACCATCTAACAAGTATCACGCCCGTTGCAAATGAATTAATACATTCAAAATCTCACTGCCGAGTCTATTTTTAAACGACTATCTCCAATCTCCTCTTCCCTGAGCTGCATCATGTCTACCGCAAAACATAACTGGTTAATTATTAACAATCATATCAGACCATTTATCTAAAATGTTTAAAAACTGATACGCATGGCTCTATCCAACATACAAAAGTCAGCATTTACTATTTTTAGTCGAATGGTTATGTGTTTTCTGTCTTTATTCTTGTGGAAAGTAGAGAAAAAATTTATATCAGGGATGACTCAAATCGAAAACTCGTCTGATATCCTTAATTTTGGTTAATATGTTTCGTTTAATATGATGTTTAAAGACCAATTCTTTTAAAGAATCTTTCATTATAGAATATCAACTGTTGTTCTGTTGGGTTGAAAACTTGTATAGCATCGATGGGTCGAAGGCTAGATTACAATAGTACTCGTTTTTTCTCAAACAATACAAATCAACGGACTATTATGACCTCTCTCCTTCTATTGCATACTGTTTCTGAGTTTAGATATCTTGGAATATTGATGTGGTCACTCTGGTTGGACCTATACATTCATTCTCTAGAACATTGTTCGAACAGATTATTGTGCTCCATGAAGAACAAAAATATTAGCGGCAGCTGTTAAATTTTTTTTATACCTGAAACTGTGTTATAATTAGTCTTGGCCTTTTGAACTACCAAGATCTCTAATTCTGCTGAGAATGGTCTTTAGTCTTTCAAATATGCTCACAAATTCACCTGGTTTGATTGAGAACTCATAAAAAGACTGAAAAGCTAAAAATAGATGGAAGGACTTGGATTCTAATCGCCGTATTACTTCCACGAACAACTTGTAGAGCTCGAATTAGTCTCTTGATGGGTCTGGAATAACTTTTGCAGAATAAACCAGAATTTGAACTCACTTTCTGTATGGCCACTTTTTGAGGATGGAGATAGCTTCAAATACATTTATTTGATTAAAAATGTTCTTCTTGAGGTCAAATGAAAAACAAAAATTATCCCCAATTTGTTGAGCTTGCCGTTGACACAAGTTGTAACACAGTTGTTAATACAAAATTCCATCCATTGCTACTACAAAGAATTTTATTTGCAGACGTGTCCCAGCCATGAAAGACTATTAGAGGTGGTCAGGAGTCATTAGTTCGAGATCTTCCCCACTATGAATCCGAAGATATAATCGTTTTGAAAGAACTAACGTTCTATGTATTGACAAAATACCACTCTAGTATTCATTATTGTTTAACTCTTAAGGGTGTGGTTTACTCATTAAAACAATTATCACACAAAGAAATAACTTCAGAATTTTGTAACCATAATAAATTTAATATAATCAACGTTTTTAAAGAAAACTGAGATGCATAAAATGTAACAACTTTTCGAAATCAAGAGAATCTTTGATTATCGATTGGCGAGTTAACAATTTTTTTTCTGTCTCGACATTGTTTTCTGTGATCAGTCTTCCAAATTTTAGTGACGTATAATCCTATTGCCTCTATAGTTTTGAATAATACATTTTTTGTCCATTTCAACAGAGGACACTTCTTTTGAAAAAAATGGTCAGTATACCAATTTTACCTAAACCTCTCTGATTCGGGGTGCCTGATTAACTTGTGAGAATCTATTTATGGTTTCTCAATGCTCTTGTCTCCTTTGATTATAATTATATGTTCACATTCAGAAGTGCTTTGTAATTTTTGAATAAAAGATATTCAATTAAAATAGAGAGGTATAATTATCTCCATTACTGCGATTATTCTCCCAACGGCCTCAATTATTTATATTATTTTTTAATTTGATTTTATCATTTCATCGAACAGCTCATCCTGTTTAATCGAAAATGACTAAATGCATTTTAAATATTCATTATTTAGTTTCTCTGTAATGTCGCGAGCTGATCGAATAAACTGATGTCATATTTCATTGTGAATTAACTGCTTCAATTTATTGATATTTGTATGTTCAACCCCATAGTTATAAACAATTGTCGTTTATGTCATAAACCACGATTAGGGTTAACTTTTATTAAATACAGACCGAAAAGTTGTTAAATAAACCAGATATGATCACATTGTGACCACTTTTTAATCACGTTTATTTGATATTTCTCAGTTCACATAATCATATCCCATTTACATACGCAACTGTACATTTGATTTTCCACGATCAGCCTTTTTTTATGTTATAACAAAAATGAACAGAATTTTTTTACGCACTCTTCACAAACATTTTAGTATGCAACCAAGCGCATGAGTGGAATCGTCCCTTCAATAAACTTTTATGTCCTTCGTAGAACTAAACGTTATCGTTCGAGTTAAACCATCTTGTATATGAGTCATGATCCACATTAGGTAATTTTTCTTTATGTTAAGAGTTCAAATATGTAAAAGACATAAAACCATTTTCTGTAATTTTAACGAAGTATACGATATTTGAACTTCTACGCAAATGTTCTTGGTCCATAATCCCCGGAATCAATGCTGTCAAAATTTTCTTCTTATTACCAACAACTCCGAGAAGATGATGACAACACGCATAGCCATGTGTGCAAGTAAATATAAATATAAGTTGAATTAGAGGTGTTTGGTCATTGTTTATGGCGTGTTATTTACGATCTTATCAATATAATCTGATACAAAATATAAATGCTAGATCATTATCATTAATATCATTCAATATCTGATATAAAGGACTATTTTCGATAACATATGAGTTCAAATTCCTTACTTAAAACCACAAAAAACGCGAGAAGTAGAATGATATGTTTTTATTTATCAATGGAATGATTCAAAAAATTTGCGCTAAAAATGTCAAATTACTAGTTTATAGAATATTATCCGATTAAGTTGATCATCAGAAATCTCGAATCATTGAAATATGCACTCAAGATGCCATCATACCATGATTTGAATTAATGAAGGTAGAATAATACCACTAATTTCTTTATTTATCATGCAGCATTTCTTAGTCAGATATTTGTATGTTCCATTTTCATAACCTAGTTTAAGGGTGTTTTGGATATATTTTTTAAGTGTTATTTATTGAGATAACATAGTCTATTTATATTTATACTAATTTTTGGAAAATATCAAATATATTCGGAAAGCTATTTATTCATCACAAGATTTAGGGTCTTTTGTGGTTCCGCTGGGAAATCTTGTTGATCGACCATTTTATTTAAAAAAATATCGTGTGCGCATCATATGACTATATATTAATTAATTCCATAAAATATTTTGAATAATATGATTGAGGATTAATATATTTTTTGATTTAGACCATAAAAATCTATATAAGTGTGTCGAATCATCTTCATTATTCTATAATCTATGTTCGGTTACATTCTTCCATTATTTCTTATTCTGGTTACACTTGAAACAGTCAAGAACTTTGTATATCAAGGGTTGATTGGAAGAACCTCATTTTCCACCAATATACAATTTTAAACGCAGTTTTATTTTGGCAGGTATGTTATCCAATAAATTAGTCCTGACGCTGGTAAGTTGGACGCAAATGATAAAGCTAATTTTACAACACAAGATTCAAAGGTATATATCAGATTTAAAAACCCTAATTATTATCATTGGTCAGAGATCGAATGCAAGTATTATGATTTAGGTTCTGATATTGAAATTAAGGGATGTTTTGTATCCTTTAACAAAGATTTCACTTTTCGGACACACAATCATTCAATTGGATTTATATACAAGTTAAGCAAAAACACCAAATATGAATTTTCATCATTTTCAATAGAGTTTAAGTTTAATGGAAACAATAAAAAGATAGCAAGGTTCGTTATAAGTTATGTACAAATTCAATTTGAAAACTACAATCGAACGTGTAGTTGGAGAGGTGATGGAAATTTAAAAGAAGCCTCTGATAGTTTGAATAATTTGATATACCCTTGTGAATCTGTTGGTCCAAATTACACATATGAAGTTGTTGCACCTATTGTTAAATATCGCGAATTTCCATCTCACAAAGTTCATAAAAGTTCCATTGAAAGCACAATTCCTTATGAAGATCGTCTAAATTCCATTGAAAGCTCCAATTCTCATGAAGTTCGTCTAAGTTCAATTGAAAGCTCCAGTCAAGCAGAGAGAATTACTACCTCTTTTCCTTTAAATGCTAATGAAACACATTTTGGTAATCAGAGTATAGTGACGATGTTAAAACGATTCCTATCGACGACAAATGGAATGATTATATTTGCTGTGCTGGTGTCTGTACTAGTATTGATCATAGTTTCTATGATCACACCTCGTTGTCGGAAACAGAAAAACTCTCAAAATGCAAGATATCGGCCATGACGCTATTAACTAAATAAGCTTATATATGATTTGAATTTGCAATAATTGACTCGTTTATTTTTTACTTTTACATAACAGACCTATTTGCTTTATCTTTTTGGTGTAAAGCCAAAAAATGCAAGAGATTGTTTGCGATTTACTTTGAAAACATCATAAGCAAATTATAAAGATATTATCCTTTTTATTTGAAAAGTTTCAAATTTTCATCCAAATCTTCCTAATATCGGAGGTCCAGGTCTATTGATTTGATTTTTAGTGAATCGAAAATCATAATAAAACCGATTTTGAATAAAATCAAGGGGTAAATACTTCCTACAACCACACCAGAGATAATATACACTCGATTATTTTACGTGAATTCATGAAATTTACAAAAATACATATCCAAAAATAACTAGTCTTAGAATTTCCTGTCTTCTTTTAACCCGGCTCCGATAATCTTGGATGAGATGAAGGAAAAACTTATGTAAACAATTTATGTTTCCAGAAATCAAATAATTGTCGTACCATTGTCGATTTTTCCTTTCATCATTATCCACATTCAACATAACTGGAATAACTTTTTTAACTTGATTGTAACGTGGCCCCTGAGTCTTTCTAGGATTATGCCCACTGGTTGAAGGCTCGGAACTAAAATGAGTTATACGATGGTTTCCTGGCACTTGTAATGCGTGTGAGTAAAGACGCTTTAACGTGTATCTCGATTCACCCTGTATATTTCTTCCATTGACTAGTAGTGACAGAGAATCTGCTTTGTAGTTATCGATTTCTGTTTCTTAATAAAATCATAAAGCTCGACTATTTAGACATTTTACTTCTCGAAATCAGACCCAGCAATATTCCTGACGCCTAATAATACCTTGAATCTTTAAAGTCTTAAATACTCTTTCATTTGATGCATCATAGAGTAGTTTTTCCATTTATATTGTGTCACTTTTCATCACAGATTTATTAAGGCTAACGAGATTGTAACACACAATACCACTAACTAGCAGTATCCTGATTAGTCATTATAAAGTCAGTTAAGGATATTTATCTCGTAAAGACTGAATGTTAAATATTCCACATTTAAACGATTTTGAACAGGATTTGAATAATCTCCGAGTATATTACGAGACGATTTCTTACAACACCCAAACTCCATCTTAGACGGGCACATTTCGACGCTAAATCACGATGAAAAGCTAGCTGTAGCTTCCTTGTATTACACAGATAGACTTTAAGTTTGAGACTAGTATAAACTGTCAGGAGATGGAATCGAAGATAATTCCTAGACCATTCAGAGAACATTCATAGAAGATTAATTTTCGAACCATCTGCAGCTACAAAAACACAATAATTAATCTCATACTGTTAGCTTATCTTAAAGTCAATTAGCCTTTTGTTTGACTTTGATTAAACTTGTCTACCATAGAGTTCTCCATTCCCCAAATCATCTACCCTTATTTAAATATGATCTGTTCATCAACCGTGTTTATCCTATAAATCTCTTAGAATATTCTCCTATTCCTGCTACATCATACTCCCGCCAAGAGTCCGATTTTCACCAGACGTTTCATCAAAAGTGTAGACATGATAATTAGGAATTGTGGGTTATGCCATTCGAGTATTCGAATGATAATTTTTAATATAGATGTATGGTTTGATCTAGTTTATCTTCTCTGACACCGTATTTGGTAGCTGCAATAAGTTTGAAACTCGATTTTATTTGAGAGTGATTGATTACGTAATACAAGCTAGTTTTTTAAGAGACTTCTCGATATAGATGGTCTTAAAGATGGACTATAATCTTCAGTTGTTAAGATCGTAAAAAATCAAGGTAATCCTCAGGAAACGACAAACGAACTCTCCTGGTGGCCCTTTAGTATTGTGAGCTGTCTTTAACAAATCAATGTTCGAGCGAAGTGATGTAAACTCTTCGATACGACCAACACGGGAGTATCTTTTATTCGGGTAACAGCTGATGTTTTGAGAACATTTATCTCTTCGTATGAAGTTGAAGGGGGGCTGGTGGGAACGCACATCTTAGTTTATTTAAGCATAAAGGTCGTCTGGTATCGCTATGATCAATTGTGTCAAACTATGTTCCTTAGTCTAATTCCTTAAGATGGCCAGCTTTTCAACAACTGCCACCTGGAAATCTATGTAATGTCCTTCCTTGAAATTGAGTCCATATTGACTTATGAGATCAGTTATGAGTAATTAGATAGTTATATACGATTATAGACAAGGAATTAATATATGGCGGAAGCTTGGCATAAGGTTCTTGAATTGTCTTAGGATGCTCTAGGAATGCTTTTCGAGTGCATCATTTGAAAGAAACTTTGAACTTCATCTTCCAAAAGGATTAAAAAAATTCTTTTAGTTCGCTACCATCTAAACCATTAATAATGGCCTCAAATGCTTCAACCGCACACAACCATATTTATCTTAGAAACTTTAAGGTTTCAAAATACATCCAAAACCCCGCTTTCAATGTGCTTGCTTTTTAAAGACTAATGTGACAGCTCGTTTCTGCTCGAATCTAGTTTAATTCATCCCATAGGGATCTAGTTGAGGTTGTCCCAGAAGACGCAAAATGTTATATCAACACAATTAGATATATTTATAACAATCCGGAAGTCTGATCCACGTTTTCTATCAAAGATTTGAGTATTTATAATAGTTTGTTGGTTAACTGATCATTAGGAAATTTCTTGTAGCATTGTAATGCTAGTATAGTGCACCCGCGCACCCCTGTCATTCGTACATAATACTAATATACATATATTTTTATTACATTTTCTCCCCCTTCCATGATCTGGTTTCCATTTTTTCCCTTAGGCGTTCGGATCTTCGTGGTTTGAAATTCATTGGTGTAGCGATGATGTGTGGGATTTGGCACATCCTTAATGTCCTCTTAGATCTCGTTTTGAATTGTGTTTTCTACGAAATATGGATTTACAGGTTTCTGCTGTTTAATTGCTCACTTTAATTTTCCTCCACGGGTTTCATGAATTCCTTGCTCTGTGTAGCAGGAGTCACGTCGATTCTCTCTCTTAGATGATCTGCGTGCTTTCTCTGGTATCCACTTTCCACCACAACTATATATGAGAATGGGCTGGTTGTATTACTGATCGTACCTGGAATGTATTGCTTTGTTTTGTGATCATAAATCTCGACAGCATTGTTTCGTTCGAAACTTTTCTCTCTACATGGCTGATCATGATACAATTTTTGCGTTAGTTGGGCTATATGCATTTTTCTTCGTAGGTCTGGTCTAATGTTTTCGAATATGCCCTTTTATTTTCACCACAATAAGAGTTCCGAAGGTGTCCGCTGTGTAGACATATGGATTGTATTTCTTAAACTAACAAAACTCGATTCGGGCATTCATGAACGTCTTCACAGCTAACCATTTTAGCTATGTACCAGGCTTTAAACGTTCTGATCACTCTCTCGACGGCTCCATTACTGCAACTGTGATACGGCGTGGTAAGGATATTCTTGATTTGAAATTTTCTGAAAAAAATCTCATAAATTCGTCACTTGTAAAACATGAACCGTTATCTGATACAACTGTGCTGGGTACTCCAAAACGCGAGAATGTAGAATCGAGTAGGCGTATCACATTTGATGTGTTTGCAGAATCTACCGGATGAACCTCCAACCACTTGGAATACGAATCAACGATAACAAACCAAAATCTTTGGTCGAAAGGCCCCGTAAAATCTATATGTAGACGTTCCCAAGGCTGATCTGTTATATTCAAGCAGTACAACGGTGTATCTGGATCCTGAGGTCGGTGATTCTGGCATGAATGACAGGTTTTTATGTAATGTTCTACATCTATAAGAACGTTCGGCCACCATACTTACAACTTCGCAGTGGATTTGATGGCGTTCATTCCGGGATGACCATCGTGAAGTTTTAATAATGTATCTTGTATCAGTGTGTCGGGAATCACAATACGATGTCCAAACATCAAAACATTATCTTCGAGAGACAGGTTTTCTCTTATTTCATAGTATGGCCAATATTTACGATCAAGATGAGACTTTTCAGGCCATCCTCTTACTAAGAAATCAATGATTTTTATTAAAGTGTCATTGGACATCGTGTGTCTTTTTAACTTATTTTTAGATAGGTTTGAATCATCAAAATGAATTCTGAGAATGTTTTTGTTTTCGATTTCCTCGATAACTTCTTCTTTACTTATTGACTTGTTTGAAGGCATACGTGATAACGTGTCTGCTAAAACATTTGAAGGACCTGATTTATATATGACTTTGTACTGGTGTTCCCCTAATAGTAACGCCCATCTTTGGAGTCTCGAAATCGCTATTGATGATAATGGACGTTTAGTTGAAAATATTTGCTCAAGTGGCTTATGGTCCGTTCTAATAATGAATTTTCTTCCGAATAGGTATTGGTTGAATTTATGTAGGCCATAAACGATTGCTTGAGCCTCACGCTCAATTGTGGAATAGTTGGACTCACTCGATGAGAGTGTCCGCGACGCAAAACTTATCGGGCGTTCAACGCCCTCAGATTCTACCTGTAGTAAAACAGCTCCTATCCCTTTTGATGAAGCATCTGTATCCATGATAAGTACACGTTCGGGGTCATAGTGTGCTAACCAGTTGCATTCTTTTAGCTTTTCCTTAACAGTTAAGAAGGCTTTCTCTTGGGGTTCACCCCACCTCCAGGGTACATCTTTCCGTAGTAATATATACAGATCAGCTGCGATCGGCTGTAGACCCTGTATAAACCGAGAATAGTAATTGACGGACCCTAACCATGATTTAAGCTCACTTGTATTTTCTGGAACTGGCATATCTAGAAGGG
>JWZT01002710.1:185318-196803 GCA_000827895.1 Thelohanellus kitauei | reverse complement strand
TAGTTTGGTTTTTGTAAGTGTTTTTTTTTACTGAATATTGTTTCTAAATTAATATTACTTATGGATCCGACAATATTTTCTAACGAGCGTTCCTCTTGTGATTGGTCAGTACACGGATTAGGAAGACGTGATAATGAGTCAGCGATAACATTTTCTTTTCCCGGGTTGTATGTTATTTGGAAGCTTTATCCGCAGAGAATCGTCCGCATCTCACAAGTCTAACAGATCCTGTCAAAGGGATTCCCACTTCAGATTCAAATATTCTTTCTAGAGGTTTATGGCCCGTGACCAAGTTTAACTTTCTGCCACAAAAAAATTGGTGAAATTTCCTCAGCCAAACACGATCGCTATATGCTTCTTTATCCATGGTGCATTAGTTACGTTCAGCTTTAGAAAGAGTTCTGGAAACGCAAGTAACTGGCTTTTAGATCCATGATCATCCATTTGCATCAAAACAGCTACTATTCCTTCATCCGAGGCATCAGTGACGAGTTTGAGGGATTTGTCCATTTTGTAATGAATTAGCGTGTTTGTATGGGATAGAATGGATTTTTATCATTAAAAAGTGCTCCTCTTTCAACGCTTGAATTCCACCTTGCTCATTTTTGTGTTAATTCATACATAGGTGTACATTTACTGTTACAATTTTGCAGAACCGTGAATAATACGAAATACTTACAAGGAACGACTTTAGTTCCTTCACGCATGTTGGAAATTTCATGTGATACATTCCTTGTAAGTTTCTTGTGTCGGGGTGAATGCCATATCCATCGATAATTTGTCCCAAGAATTTAACAATCTTTTTTAAAAAAGTACATTTTTCCGTTTTTGTTGTAATACATGTCTGTAACAATCTGTCAAAAACATTAGCGAGGCATTTGTTATGTTGTTCTTCTGATTCCCCAGAGATGATAATATCATCGAGAAACCACGCAATACCATCTATACCGGCAAGAATTTCATCCATGGTTCTCTTGAAGATGAGGGGTGCTGACGACACACCTAAGTGTAATCGTGTATATTGATAAAGACCCATATGGGTAGTAATGGTTAGAAGTTTCCTCGTCTCGTTAGCGATTGGCAGTTGTAGATATGAATCGCTTTACTTTATGGTAGAGAAGAATTGTCCCCCTCTGATTTTATTGATTATTTCATCAAAGCTAGGTAGCGGGTAGTTGTTCAGTTTTATATGTTTGTTTGTTGGGACTGTAAAATCACCGCAGATTCTTACAGTATCATCTGACTTGATGACGCTCACAATCAGCGTTGCTCATTCAATGTTGTTGATCGAGTCGTCGACTTTCACTAGGATCCGTTTTTTAACCAATCAATATATCTCTGTCTCAGCTTTGGATCTGAGGGATAAATGGACTAATCGTGGTTTGTGAATAATTTGTTTGGCCTTCTCGCAAAGATGGATGTTTGCTTTGTTCGTTGTTATACTTTGATTGTTAATATCGAAAATTCTTTGATATTTTTTAAAAATTTCACTTATGTAGTGTTGATATTTATTCGTTCCCGATATGTTTCGAATCACGTGAAAAGTTAAGTTCAACGCCCTAAGCCAATTCAATCCAAAAATTGGCTTTTCAATTTCCTTTTACTACTATTATTTGCAGTTGTAACTTCATGCATTCAGTTCAACTTCAATATTTGTCTGACCCCGTGTAGGGATGTTGTGGTTCATATATGTTTTTAAGCTATGGGCAGGTCCGGATTTTAGCGCTCCAATCCAATTCCATATGTTTTCATTTATACAGGAAACAGTTTCTCCGGTATCAACATCAATTTTAATGTCATCTCCGTTATTTTGACATCAACGACAACCGCAATTCTCGTGTAATACATTTTTTAATTGATCTGTTAATTAAGGAAGGGAGGTAAACTATATCAAAATCATTATTAGTGTCTAGTTTCCGATTGGTTTGTTTATAGTCGTATGTATTATTGTTCCTTTTCTTCTTCCGGCAAACTTAGGAGAAATGGCCCATAGTACCACAATAACCGCACAGTTTGTTCACTGCTTTACAGGCATCCCAGCTTTGATGCCAGTTTTCCCCACACCTCCGACAAATTTTTGTTTTAGGCTGATTATCCTGGATATCTTTCGATCCTTGCTGTTTCACAGCACATATATTCTGCTCTCCTACAGGGTCGAGCTTGGCCCGATCTTTCTCGGCGGACTCCAAAGATGTAGAGATTTTGAGGATATCGGAGAACAAAGTTTCTGTGCTTTCTATTCTGACAAACAATTCTTCTTGTATCCGTTTGTGGCGTAGGCCTACTACGAACTGGTCTCTAAAACGCTCTTCCAATAAATGTCCAAATCGGCTATTCTTTTCTGTCTTCTTAAACTCGTGGGCATAGGTGGAAAACGATTCATCATCCTTCCGTTCTCTCTTGTGGAAATTGAACCATTGTAGAAGAAATGAAGTTTTTGCAATGAAGTAATCTTGCAGGAATTCTTTGATATCCATAAACGAAACCTTCTTGAGACCTGTGATATCAAAATTATCAGCAATAAGGCTGTAAGTCTCGCTCCCAACATTATGTAGAAAGAGTGCTCGCATGTCTTCCATTGTTTTAATCCCATAGATATCGCAAGCCAGTTGTAAACGAGAAATGTAGATGTTAAGCTTTTCGACTTCTTGCATATAAGGATCAAATTTGAAAAAATGTGAGTTCTTTCCGTCCCAGTTATCTGGTTTCGACTTTATTCTTCTACAATTTTCGTTCTCTCTTCGTCGCCAAATGTAAAAACCTAATCAAAGGGAGAAACAAATTAAGTAAGTAATCTACTGCGCATGTATTCATTCATTGTTATTATCTATTACATTAACTATTATTCACACAAATATGTCGACAAAAACCGAATTTATTTTGTATGATTGTGTTTAAGAATGAAAATATATTCGTACCAATCATATTTGAATGTATTCTTCTGATAAATAGAATTGTATAATGATTTCATTTGATAACATACATTTTTACTCCCTCCAATTTTACTGTCCATACTTGTATAAATTACTCAATATGTGGGCTATTTCGATCACATGTACTAGACAAGTAAAATGATTTAAGAAAATATAACCATGGGCTCGAAGATTTTATGCTCTTGAAATCGATTTTCAAACTGGTTTTGAAGTAATTGGGAACTTGGAATAAATAATGATAAGTCAATTAGAGGGTCGATTCCGCATTTTTCATATTTCGAAAATGAACAACTTTTTTTCGTTTGCAGACGTGATATGCACAAAACCAGTCGGGTTTTAAATTAGCTTACAGATCCGGCATAGAGGCAATATGTAAGCTTTCCCATGATATTCAAAGTTTAAAATATTCAATTTGTACATCTCATCTTCGATGACAATCCAATCCACAAGCCAAGAAGAATAATTTAATTCAAAAAAAAGTGATTATTAGAATTGAGAGATTCTTACTTTTTCTTTGACAAAATTCACAAATTATTCCAGAGTTTAATCGTACCAAGCTGACGTACGTCATTTATATAGTAAGAGATCCCGTTCTTCAGAATTTACCAACAGGTTATTTAAAGACTACGTTGTAAAGTGGCTGCTCGTATAAAGTTTCACTATCGTAGTAAAAACATTCATAAAGAGTCCCAAGGGGAGTATCTACCTCTCAAAACTTCTTGGTGGATAATACAATTATAAAATATGTTATAACAAAATATTTCTTTATTGAGTGGGTGATAAATCCATTAACATTACCAATCATTGCTGAAGCTCAATTAATGGTTATTCCCAACAGATTGTGTAAAGGCATATCTATTGATTTTTCATATATTAAGAATATTTGGTAAATATCCTCTACAGTTATTCTTTTTTTCATAGATAATACAGGGTTTTCATCATAAAGCGTGCGCATCTCATGTGCTATTGCCCATCAGAATTACAAATATTTAATTATTATTAAAAAAATATTTACATTTTTTTCTGCATAAATCACGCAGGTCTTGTTTCCTATCCCTCTAAAATTACACGTAGACGATGACCTACCATATTTCAGTCGAAATTCTGGAACTAATTGTCGAATTGCACAACGAAAGACAACCACCTAAACAAATATAATCGGTGGAGTGTTGCTCTAGACATCCATAATATAGAATATTTAAAGCATATTACGTAGATCGACGACTATCTAGAACAAAGACCGGAGTTAAACAACAGAAGCTCACAGAGGAACATAAGAACTTTAATATTGACCAAACAGACAACGATTGTTACACTACCTTAAAGTATTTAAAGACAAAAATTTTCGATAGATTTGAGGTGAGTGTATGCCCTATTAGGATTTCGAAGGGTATTGGGTCTTTCTGCTACAGCTTCAAAAGAGTAAACTTCGTTCCAGTGAAACGAAACACTTGAGTAAACATCCATGCACGATACACTTACAACATAAAATTAATACATCTATCTTGAGACCAAGAGCTTACATTTTTGCTGACAAACTCTGCTTTAACGTTAGCTCGAGAAGCTTATATGGTTGGTCTCCCTAGAGTTCAACTCCAGTGATAGCCTTGCACAAATGATATCCAAAAATTTCAGCGCGTCTTGCTGTATCCAAAAAATGGAATTGTATATTCGGCAACATCAGAAATTAAATACAATCGCGAGCCGTTGGGAGTGTTTCTGATGAACCTATTTCGAACTCTACAGTTAAGGGGGACATGAAATCAGTGTTCATAATGGACAACGTGGGATTACACAAATGTGAAGAAAAAAAGTTTTTCAATTCGTACAATCATACGGTACATTACCTTCAACCCTACCCCTACCCCCACCTCCCCCTCGTTCCGTAATTAGATTGAGGAAGCTTTTAACAAAAGGGAAAGATAGGAGGAGGGCAGAACCAAAACACTCAGATGAGATCATTATTTTAATAGACACGGTATTTAATCCGGTGGCACCGGTTGGTTGCATCGGTTACTTTAACCACATGAAAAGTTATATGGACAGATGCCGCATCAAAGAAATTTATAAAATATAAAATAATTTTGCGTTATCATTTCTTTATTATTACCAATAAATTTTCTGAGGCAAGTTTTGCTATTCCGAGGGTCAGTGAGCATTACCTAAGAGCACTTATCACAAAGTTTCAATTCTCTTGTAATTTAATATTTGTGGGACAATATATGATGGAATGTGTATCAGACAAACGACCGTTTTAACATCTATTGTAACGTTCACAAACATTGTTTTTTAATCCGGCCGAATAATTTTTTGTCTAATTTAAATGTTTTTAATGTAAAAATTATGTTGTTTGTTCAATTGCCCTTGAAATAAAAGTATTAATTTTATAACAATTTATTCACTATTTTTTAGCTGTCAGCCATCGAGGTTTTTATATGCATGATTTCAGATGAGATCCATGCGATAGCAAATTAGATATGCGCAATTTACGATGAACCTGTAAGCAGTTTTGACAAATCTTCATTCTAAATTTTTCACATTAGTATTCGCCGGACTGCCATTTACTGATATAGAAATATGAATATTTCGTGATTCATCGCATTTTTTTTAGTATACGATATTTTTGACTGCCAAACGACATATATATCTTGACAGATACAACGTAGAAAGATCCTTTTGCAGGGGCTTGAACAATTCATAAACCTTTTTAAATATATGCATAAAACGATCTCGTATTTTAAACTTTCGTTAATCTTTGATGTAATTATGTAATTCTGCTAGCCGTTTTTTTTATTTTCTGTCAAAACTAAAGAATATTTATATGTATATATAGAGAAGTGAGTTTTTTGATCATCATTTAATTAAACAATTGTGTTTTTATCGCATTCTTAACTTCTGAATCTTATAAATTCCAAATATATTCAAAAAAATTTTGATAAACGATATTCTGAGAATCGATGTACTATTGTTCATTAATTTCAACACCACATATAAGAGGTAGAATATTTAAAAATATATCAGATTTATATATTTACCTTGCGCGTCGAAATATAAGTAAAAATATCTCGAAACAAGTGTATGTCCATATAGGTTTTGTTCAAAACTATACAAAAACTGCATATTTACCCAATATTTCCGAGATCGGCAATAAAATACGTATCATTTTTGGTATTGTAATCATTCGCATGGATCCGAAAAATAGGTCACGCCAACCATTCTTTACACTTGGCTCGAAAAATATGAAGCCCTTATTCATAAACCAGGCATCCAAAAACTACAATCCGAGTACACTTGAATACGTTTACATAAATTAACTAACTCTAAATCTTGTAACTAAAAATGATAGTCAAAAATTAATTGTACTCCTAAAACCTATCGCAACTCACAGATACATTGAATATGTTTGTTAAAATCGTATTTAATCAATAAAAAGAGAACTGAACAAATCCGAAGATCAACGATTCAATAAACAATACTGCTTTTCAATGCAAATCATTCAATATTAATTTAACGGGTTGGAATTTTCATAGAGCAACATTAGTTTATCCGTAATTATATCGGTATGTCACACAATATTCACAACAGCATTTTGTAATTTTACGTATGTTATGATTACATCTACTGTTGCTGGATATGATCTGGAATTTGAGAAGATTAAAATTAATGGTTTTTATATTGTCTGCATAAACAACACAGAAACTCAAATAAAAAACATGATTCACTAGTTTTGTTTTCGTATCAATTTGGAAGCCATTTCCTGTTTATTTCCGTTTCAATGTTTACTAAATTTAAAATTTTTATTAATTTATCATTTTTTTTCAAACAATTCACTGCTACTACGCAGACGTCACTATATTATTCGAGCTTACCCGTGCCCTTATCATTCAATCATTTGCAAATTACGTTCACGAAAACACCCGGTTTAAAATGAAGAAACTCAAATTCGAAGACTATGTCTATGCAAGCATTTAATAATTAAGCATGTTAGCGATTATACTCAAAAATTTGATTTTGAGCTCGTTTTGTCTTCAAGGGCTTTCTTCTTGCTTTGATCAGCTAATTTTTCGGATCGAGCATAGGCCTTTTCAACTTCATTTATGAATATTTTAAGGTTTGTTTCGAATAAATGAAGTTCTTTCCTAGTTTGATCATAATTTCCGGGATATCTGAGCAGACGTATATTTTGATGAATATGCTTTGAATGGATTGACCAAAAGGAGACGCATTTCCTGCATATGTCTGTTTTATAAAGTAAATGAAATACTGGCCCAATTTAAAGTTTTGTTTTCAGCCGATATAATGTGATAAATTTCTTCTTTTGCCTCTAAAGAACGAAATTTGTATTTTAAACAACGTGAAACTCTGTGAACATATTTCTTCATAGCCTTGCGTGTGAATTGACAAGCGTGTTGTATTTTATTTTCCTGACGTATTTCATCAGCCCAGTCGTAAAATTCATTGCATTTCACGTCGTCGCCAAACTCTGTTTCAATGATGTATCCACACTTGACAGACCGGTTAATGGCAATTGTTATGAACCCCAAAAATTAATCAGTAATTTACTTGTTTGAGTGTAAGGTCGACATGCTTACGATAGCTTTCGTAAGCCGACGAAGATAATATTTGATGATAACAATCAGCTGATTGTTCATAACTGCATTTAGCTCTTTCTAAATCTTTTAGTTTGAATTCAGCAACTTCACCAGCTTTAAAAAAAGCTTCTCCGGCATCTAGAAATGAGAATAAATTGACCTGCCCACTTACCATTTTTTTTGAATTCATGTGCATTGTTACTGTGGTTTTTGTATGTATTCATCGGATTTTCGAATCTGGTTGAGAGTACAGGCGTTACCTTGACGATATCCATCGATAGAAAGCCATTCCAGATGTTTTAACTCTTTTCAAAACTTGAAGATTAATGTCAGCGATTTCCCCAAATTTAAAATACGCCCTTCTTGGGTCTACATATAACAAAAGTTTCACCTGCCCACTTGACGCTTCTTTTCAATTCGTAACATTTCTTTGTGTATTTATCCACCGGATTTACGAATCTGGTTTAGAATCCATGCGTTACATTGACGATATCCATTGACTGCAAGCCATTAACGTAGACAACAGTGATAATCTCTTAGTAAATATTTGAACCATATATAATATTTTAATCTTTAAATACCTAAAATCCGTACATAATCATTACAAATACCTCAAATTATGATATTTTCAAGATCCGAATAGTGACGAAGAAGGATAAATTGCAATTTTAAAAAATGTAAAACAAATATTGGGAATATTAATTTGGTAACTAAGGTGAAATTCTGGAAGAAATCTCTTCTATTAAAATTATTTTATGTTCTTTAATATGTATATAGTCATTGATATATGTTAATCTATTTCCTTATTACATAAATCTTGTTTTGTTTGCACACAAATCTTGTATCTATTACCTTTTGATAATTCATAATCCGTGCCATATTTGAATTCGTCAAAAGGACATATATACACTTGTAATTTGATCATAAATATTTGTATCTATTATGGATAGGCTTTATGAAAATTTTACCCATTCAATAGTCAAAATCCATAATTATTCCACACATATGTTTTTATAACATTACACTACGCTGAACATCACCGATTAGCGTAGGGTTTTTTCATACTGTGGTGGGCTGAATCTATCATTCTAATACTAATAATAGTCGTTTACCTTCGGTTAATTATTTGAAGCGTAATATCATGAAAAATAAAATCAATGATTTTCTCTGTGAATAATTATCATTAAATTTTGTATAATTTTCTAATATTTGTTGTGAATATTTTCAGAGTTTATGGCAATGTAATAACTTGATTTTGGCATTAAAAATGAATTTCTGTAATCTCAAATCACATGATGGTATTTTATGATTCTATATCCAATGAAAAATATTATTTTGATATTTCTCCAATGTTTACCATTTGCGTAGCCACTTTTTACACATCAAAATAAGTAAATATAATGATTATATCTAAAAAAATTACCTGGACAGAATTAAATCTATATTTTACACACCAAATATTTATAACAATATAGAGAAAGCGCATGCGCAATATATTTTTAAAATATTATTAATTCATGTTATTTTACAACAAATAAATGTACACACACATCAATTATTCTGGGAGTTAATAGCTTAATCAGAAAATCTACATCTTTAGACCTTTTACTAGTTTCTAGTTCATTTTCGTAGATATCGTAGAGATTGCTTTCATCTTTTTTGTTGTTGATCATAATCCCACTTTCGATCTTATTATTTCGCTTTGATCTTTGTCTGCGTCGATGCAGCCAATCATCAGTTTGATAACAAGAGATTTTATCTCATAATTGTTAAATAAATTTCCACGCGGTACGAAGATCCAGACTTAAATTTCGTTGATACATTTTTTTTATCTTGTTATCATATCTATAAAAACTTTATTTTTGCATGCCAAAATTCAAATCTGTTTTTTCATGGGATACACCATTTTCCATTCAAGATATTCGACTTTCCGACGCAAACATTCAAAATTTCTATATTTTGTATTTTTATTATAAATTTAAATGAACTTTTACGACGATTCTTTCTTTTAGGGTATTAAAAATAGGCCTTTAGATTTTTGAGTCTAATATGCGCAATTGTATACTAAGATTGGCCTTAGTGTAACAGCAGTAAGTTCTCTAATATTTATCATCTACTTTATTATAATAAAAAATACACAAAGTGGAACTATTGAATGTCTGTATCGGAAGTTTGACATCTTGAACTGAAAATGGTGTATTCAACATCATAGGTTTGATTATTAAATAAATTTTAAATTTATTTTGATAGATTTGAACTAGCATAAGAATATCAAGATACATGTTAATTTTTAACCAATCGATGAACTTTGTTGTCAAATTAGATTTTGATAATGGTCCATCTATATCTGTATTTGATGATGATGGATCTATCTCAGATTTCTTTGATGCATTTAATCTAAATTTCAGTTACACAATAGTTCCTTCGATGTGAGTGTATTTTTAGTCAATCAGCGATACTTCTCCTCTCACACAAATTCATCGATTCTTTTTTTGATATTTCACATTGTTATCAGATAATATAAAATTTTATGTACTATTTATCGTAAGATTTTCATCAGGTTTATGTACTTTCATATTTTATTTATTTCTGGATTGCCCAAGCAATGTATCCTGTATAATAACGTTTTCGAAATCAAGCACTGCTTTGATTAATATATCATATTTGAAGAATTTAAATGTAATTTATCTATTTGAGGGCCTTCAATAGATACTTATATGGGTTAGTTCATACAAGCCTTAGGTTATGAAATGTGCAGACGATGTCAAATCAAGCCTCATGTTTCAACTTACATCATATAGAAACCGTCAATATGCCCTGCAATTTAAATTATCATCAAGAAAGTTGTTGATAGTGTAAAATATTTGAGGGTATAAAAGTAAAGTGGATTTACATGAAACCAATACTTTCCAATTAACCATTTTATTGAATTTAATTAACGAATACTGTTCAGATTGGGCGGTCGATATATCATCATGATTTTGGAGATTTAGCTATAAAGACGCAAACAATACTCATTGAAACATTTTATCTAATTTCACCCTGCATTTTATTGACTGTGATTTCTTAAATTGTCGTTAAAAAATATATTTGATGTAAACAAAATACGGAATTATTGTGTACATTTTCTTAATTCCAAGAATCTTCTGAGGATAAAGGATATTGAAAAATTGTGTACCTAATATATTCTTTAAAAAATTATACCCTTAAAATAATAGCACCTCACATTTTTGCGTTACGAAATTTCCGAGGGCATGAATCTATCAACACTACCAATCCGGTATAGTGGTTATATATATGTAGTAAATGTACAGGGTGTCGAAAAAAGTGACACCTGTTTTGTTTAAATGATAAATAACAATAATCTAATTCACTCTGTGAAATGTTAAATTAGCACATATCATATTTTCTTAAACGGAAATTTTGCACATATTTGTATCACAGGTTCGTGATATATAGAAATCAACATTTTTTTAATCCTAGACGCAAGCGTACAAAACCAGGTAATGATGAGGTATCACTTTGAGTTCATCGTATTCTTATACATAGGTCTAGCCTATATCATCCCACAAATCACAATTGGTTTATACCGCATTTTACGGATAAAAATCGATTTTAATATTAAATTATAGAAGGATTCTATTTGTTGCAGTGAGCCTAATTGGACAAAAATTTTGTTCAAATATGAATATATTGTTGTTTTTTTGAAAATTACAATTAAATAATTTTTTTAATCTTAAATAAATTTAAACATTTAAACATCTGGCATGAGGATAATATTCAAGCCTTTTCGGCCATCGAGAAATATATCTTCTGATCACATCTTGCTTGACACTATCCTAAACGTCTTCAAGAATTTTTTTTAATTCCTCAATACTTTGAATATTACATTTATCAACTAATTCTCTCAGTAATCCCAATACTGCAGAATCCAAACGAATTAAATATCGGATGTTAGGT
>JWZT01002710.1:168819-181963 GCA_000827895.1 Thelohanellus kitauei | reverse complement strand
TTTCAGTTATTTCGATTTAATTTAAGGTATCACGAACGGTTATTATGAATGTTCTTTAGTAACCAACAATCGGAATGATTGGGAAAAGTTAAAATTAATAAACAAACTTTGATACATGGGTGTCATACTCATTTCAATGGCAGTCCGGATAGAATTCTAAAATTGCTCTGCTGGCCGGTTTACTACATTCGAATAATACACATTAGAAAAAATTGTAAAAACTATGACGTAAGGATTTATACATTGGAGTAAAAACATTTTATTAACTAGAGTAGTTCAATGGCATATAATACATTTTTACATGAGTTTACTAATAATGAAAAAAGTTATTGGAAAAATGTAAATTTCTTCCAGATATCTGGGAGCGCTTAGCAATGACAAGTTTATGAATGTCTGGAACAAGCGTCTGAATAGGAGAAACTCTAAGAACAGCGTTCAAATGATGTCGGTCAGTTTTGAGCGGTACTTTTATTTATTTTAATTCATAATAGAAAACAATTGCTCGCAAACAGAGGTTGTTCCGAATATCGAAAATGTTCTTACAGAAAAGCGGGTCAGTGTAGGATATCTTTGTCCTGTGAATGTATAAAATTTTCCAGTGTCAAACGAATCTAATCTATCCTTCAAAATGGAATCACAGTGAATCTTGATTAGTTCCATTTGAATTCATCAGGAGCGGCTTGTGTATTTATGGAAAACGGTGTTCGAACGATTCTAAAGCTAATTTTTATGAGGCTAAAATCAGTGAATTCTCTCATAAATTCGTATCTCAGAGCTGAAATTTTGTGACCGTAATTCTGTGTAACCATCATGACCAAGCCAGTGTCAGAGAGAAAAGATTTTCGAGTTGAAAAATGAAATGGATTGCTCTCACTCAATTCCTTTTCCCATAGCTTGAGCTGAGATTCAAAAGCACAGATGTTTTTATAAAGACCAATCACCATTTTATTACGTCCCCTAAGTTTTTCTGTAAAGATCATTTATGTGCTCAATGATATCAACTAAAAACATCTACAAGCCATGTTTTGTCTCTGAACTCTGCAACAGGGCATCCTTTCATCTTCAAAAATGTTTTAATTTCAAACATAAATTTAACAAAATGACATAGAACAGAAACCTGACAAATCCATCGAACTTCTATGTGATAAGGCAGACCGTAAGAGCCTCCAGCTTCCTCCAACAAGTTATTAAATTGTCTGTGATTAAGACCTTTGACTTTGCCTAAATTTACCGTTTTAACCACGACATTCCTTACGTTTCCCACCTTCATGATATGACTGCACAACATTTCGTTACATACAATGCATTCGTACTGCAGATATCTGGCTTCACATTCAGTGTTTGTAACTTTTCTTTCAAAATTTTTGACACCACAACCTTCCTGCCTATCATTTAAGGCGCTCCATCGGTGACCAGACTCACAGCGTGCTTCTAATCCACACAAAGTCTGTCAAGACTTTCTATCAAACTTTGATATTAATCATCTGCTGTTGTTGTGTGTTTCATCCGAATTACTTCAACGAATTCTTCTGTTATTTTAATATCTTTATCAACTCCGAGAATGAAAGAAGTAATTTGAGAAATACCAGTTGTACCTAAACTTTAATAGATTGCAATTAATATGACAAACGATTTTACTTTTTTTGGAAAGATGACTCTCCAGATCATGAGAAACATCAACAGCGCTCTCTCTGCAATCATGTTTCTTGACAGACGAATTATAGAAAATGATTGTCGCTTATCAGAAAAAATCGATTCTGCGCTCAACTGCATGCATGTTTTTTTAATCTATCCATCCGAAAACGGTTTTAATGCTAAAGCTAACTGATGAGGTATGACATAGCTGGCTTTTACAACAGCTTCATTAATATGATTTACGTTTTTAAAGAATGACTGTTGTTTCACGATGCTTTTTCCTAGTTAGCGACTGTATCTTCTCGTAGGTTTCCTTTATACCGTTCAAATTCACTATGATTAGATTCGTAATCTCTTCGGACGTTTTACTCTTTCGTAACAGCTATTTGCTGCAGGCAGATCATACACGTTAGTTTTTCGTTGCGATCAATGATAAAACAATTGGGCTTCCATTTTTTCTCAATAAACGCGACGTTCTGTATCCATTTTTCTCTTTATTGCTTGCACATTATATGAATAACTCCAAAACGTTCTATATTTATTTCCCAGACGGAAATAAACGAAGAAATACACGACAATTAAACCTGAAAGCCGTATATAGACTTGATTTGAGAAAAGTTTTCAAATAAATGCGAGGTTTGAGTTAACTGAATACTAAAATGACTAAATGGATAATGAAACATGATACCACATACAAATGATGATTAGTGTCCATAATTCAGGACGTAGTTGTTTTAATACATTTTGGCAAATGGTATTGTTTTAAACCGTTTATGAGGCATAGGCGCGCGACATTGAATAATTATGTGCGAATCATTGACTGAGTAAGTGCGCGATATTAAACAGGAAACCTCGTATCAGAATATTCTTTTATAGTATAAGCCAGATTATACTCTCCTTCCTTACTCTGACCCGTTCCCTTATGAACCTTGATCAATATCGCGAGCTACTTAGACCTAATGCATATCTCGATGTATACCTAAGCTGTTTTTTGCTAAAATTAGCGCATAGTTTTTTGCCAATGAAATCTTGGCCGATGATGGCCGGGTATATCAACTCAGATACAGAAATAAACTCTTAAGGTATCCACCTTATGTTGACGTATACCTTTAATTCGTAGGTTAAGTTTACCTCAAGATTTGACCCATTTCTGAAAGAAGAGAAATATAACAAGATGGATTGAAACAATCGTTACTTTTTACTAAGGAAGTTCTCACTAGTGGTCGAGGCTATCCAGTATCGACCTAACCCTTCACTGCTTCAAAGAAAGAGTACGCCGAAAGTGTTCGTTCTTCGTAGATAGGTACTGACTGTCTATCTCTCTTGGTATTGCTTCGTCATCTTTTTGCTATATGGCCTTTATTTGCCCAGTTATATCATAGTTTGACAGGCTTGTAGGGCTTTTTACGATGCCCTATTATTTGCATTTTCAACTCCTCGAGTTCTTTTTAAATTTAGAGGAGGAGGGTTTCGATATATGGACTCTAAACGTCTGCATGCTCGATTTCAGGTTCGTCCTATCTATTAAGCTGTCTTGTTGGTTATGCAAGATCCCAAAAACGGATCCGCTCTCAATCCATAAACATAGACGTGTTCTAAAGTAATAATGAAAGAAGCTTTGGTTTAAGGATATACTCTGCTGATAATTTGGTAACTGCAGGTTCTACACCAGAAATGATTCCGCTTATCTCTGATACATAGGACATATTAGGCTCATTAGTGGAGATTTTGGTTTGGTATAGATTAGAAATAGAAGTCTCTTCGAGGAACGGCTGTTACAACTCTATCAAAAAGTACTTAATTTTGTTATAGTCATCCTCCCTGCGGGCTTTTATAACGCGATCGTCTAATTTCGACTCTCTCGCCTCGTCAATTTAAGTAGGTATTGATAACATCATATACTGTAACTTCTGTGCCGTCGACTAGGTTTTTACCAAGGGCAGAAATTCCAACTCCTTTATCTAGGCTTCGGAAAAACCTTTGAACTTCAGCCTTCTGTACTGCATTTCCGGTATCACCAATAAAATGATAGATAGAACATTTATCGTATTATGCATAATATTAATCAAAAAGTATTTATATTTTCGGCGGCCATGAAGTAACTGTTCTAAGTAATATTCCTCGGGAGTCTTTGATCTCGTGGAATATTCTTTAGGCCTTAGGGAATATCCATGAATGCATTCGTCACAGTATGCAAAATGAGTTCATGTTAACGATTGAATGCTATATTTAAAGTTTTGTTTTTAGAGATATGAGATATGGATACTCGATTATTGATCGTACACTTTCCGTTCAAAATTTCTGATAGTCAGTGCTTTCATCAATCCATTTTATTATGTGTTAAATGTTTTTTTAATAAACCAATCTTAAATTTTGAAGGTTTGTCCCGTAAATTCTCTTGAAGCACAGAGTGATACTTCATAAATTAAACCTTGGCTATTGTTTCCGGACATCGGGGCAGAAGTAGCTGAGATATTTGCGAGTATTGGTATGAAAATTAAGGATGCCAAACGTTAAAATACTCTTCTAACTGAGTATGCAGCATATCTCACATAATAAAATGGGGTTACCAGTGTGAGTTTACACTACTGGCTATATGTATATGATATTTTATAATTTTGAGGGCATTAAACCAATTTACGTTATTCATATCTATCACAATCGATTCGATTGAGCTGCTCTTAATAAAATGATTCAAATAAAATGTTTAAATTATTTTAAAGCATGAAAAATGGAAATTATGAATGACACAGCTTGAAACGAATGAGAAATTACAAAATGCAACGAATCCATCGCAAATCATGTAATTCTAACAAGCAAAACCTCTGATTACTCATTATTATCAAAAATAGTTTTTTATTACTCGACATGTGATTATGAACATTAAAATTTCATGATCTAGGGGTTTATATTGATAAATATCAACGCTCAATTGACATTCATTAACTGATTATAACATAAATCTTATGCAAATCAATAACTTGTTTCCTTTATTAACTGCACGCGGCATTTAGTTTTTCACCCAAGTTAACAGAGCTTTTAAGTAGGTAAAATATTATAACTAAGCTTTTAATGTATTTTGAACTGTTATATTTGTGTTAGAATTCGCAAATTCCTATGAGATACCCTCGCGGGAATACCCCCATTAGGTGATGGACTCGGAAGAGGTACTTTCTCTATGGTAGTGCATATCCCTCATTTATCCTCAGACCGTTCGGTATGTACCGTTCTAGGAGCACCGCTGTGTTGGTTAGTTAGTTCCTTTGGTTATTTTACAAAGACTTTTGTGAAAGAAAAACAACATAGATTAATCCACTGTATATATTACTCGGTTATCACCAGTCTGCGCCTCTTTGGGCGGTTCGCCTCCGTGCATGACAGCTTGATTTCAGAATTCATTCGTAGCCTCTAAATCCTATAAAATTGTGTAAAAATTGATGTACAGCCTTAAATGTCCCGTTTTTCCAACATGCAATTATTTTTTTAATTTATCGGATGACTAATCAAAGTGTTCGGTTTTCAATTGATGAAAAAAGGAAAACATCTGTTTTTATTTTCATTCTATATGGAAAATCAAATCAGTGTCTAACACAATCTTATTGCATTAACAATAAGTTTTGGATCGCTATATATTATACAATTGGTGTTTTGTGGGAATGAAGTCCCTTGCATTTGAGTTGATTTCGACTTTTTAATCCAGGTTTCAACTTTGGAAAGACAAAGTTTCGGCAACGAGGAATAAATTCTACGGGTTTCCTGGCTAAGTGAATTTTTTAAGTTGTGATGACTTATTGGCGTGAAGATCCGTTTTGTTTCTTTGTGCTGTAGCAGCTCAAATGAAATAAAGTTTCCATTGGACGGATTTGTGATTTGTAACGAATTCTGAAATAATGCATTTTTAAATTTTCATGACATATAACAGTCCAGCGAATATTAAAAAAATTCATTACATTTATTTTTACATACCCAAAAATATCTGTTAAAAACGACTTAAAGCAGATTGCAATCAACACAAAACCAAATATAAACGGCTTGAAAATATTGTTCATCACAAATATCAATCGAAATACTAAATCGTTAAGATTTTAAAGAATCTACTCTTTGAACACAATAGACGCTACGATACGTCTCAATTGAATTGGACTCGTAAAGGTTGGTTCTGGTTATAGGAAGGATCTGTGTGGACATCGATGTATAATCAGATAATCAACATCTGCATACTAGAGCCAATATGCATAATTTTCGATATCTGACCAGAACGAATCATCCAAAAGGATTATTTTTAATGTCTTACTATTTGAGAACATGCCATTTACGTTTTAATTTTTTTTACTCATGATGGATTCAAGGTGAGTCCATAAGCTGTAAACACAAAATCTTGAATCGTATCAACTCGAAATTCCGCAAATCCCTCAGAATCATTGAATTGTAAACACACCAATCGATGGTTCGATTTCGTACGATTAAAAACGTACAACGAATGTTAAACATTATGACCATTCCTTCACATTCTAAAATGAGAGCCTTAAATACAATTGATAGATTTTGAATATTTTTTGCAATTATTTTTTTAATTTATCGGATGACTAATCAAAGTGTTCGGTTTTCAATTGATGAAAAAAGGAAAACATCTGTTTTTATTTTCATTCTATATGGAAAATCAAATCAGTGTCTAACACAATCTTATTGCATTAACAATAAGTTTTGGATCGCTATATATTATACAATTGGTGTTTTGTGGGAATGAAGTCCCTTGCATTTGAGTTGATTTCGACTTTTTAATCCAGGTTTCAACTTTGGAAAGACAAAGTTTCGGCAACGAGGAATAAATTCTACGGGTTTCCTGGCTAAGTGAATTTTTTAAGTTGTGATGACTTATTGGCGTGAAGATCCGTTTTGTTTCTTTGTGCTGTAGCAGCTCAAATGAAATAAAGTTTCCATTGGACGGATTTGTGATTTGTAACGAATTCTGAAATAATGCATTTTTAAATTTTCATGACATATAACAGTCCAGCGAATATTAAAAAAATTCATTACATTTATTTTTACATACCCAAAAATATCTGTTAAAAACGACTTAAAGCAGATTGCAATCAACACAAAACCAAATATAAACGGCTTGAAAATATTGTTCATCACAAATATCAATCGAAATACTAAATCGTTAAGATTTTAAAGAATCTACTCTTTGAACACAATAGACGCTACGATACGTCTCAATTGAATTGGACTCGTAAAGGTTGGTTCTGGTTATAGGAAGGATCTGTGTGGACATCGATGTATAATCAGATAATCAACATCTGCATACTAGAGCCAATATGCATAATTTTCGATATCTGACCAGAACGAATCATCCAAAAGGATTATTTTTAATGTCTTACTATTTGAGAACATGCCATTTACGTTTTAATTTTTTTTACTCATGATGGATTCAAGGTGAGTCCATAAGCTGTAAACACAAAATCTTGAATCGTATCAACTCGAAATTCCGCAAATCCCTCAGAATCATTGAATTGTAAACACACCAATCGATGGTTCGATTTCGTACGATTAAAAACGTACAACGAATGTTAAACATTATGACCATTCCTTCACATTCTAAAATGAGAGCCTTAAATACAATTGATAGATTTTGAATATTTTTAAATAATTTTTCGGACGTTTTAGATATTTTAATCGAGTGGGTCAATTGAGACATCACAAATTACTAATTTTATATTATTTTGCGAAATTTTACAAAAGGCTGCATATTTAAATGCATGTATTGTTTTTTCAAGCTTAATATATCACTCTTAGTTCCATTTCAAAGTCAAGTCAGTCGATGACATCATACTATTACAAACATCAAATAACACGAATATATTTTATTGTTCGAATAGTTTGATGGATAATATCATTATGCATTAGTACCTCGGTGTATATATGTACAGCCTTTTTTGAGAAATATACTTATTCAAGGATTGTCAAATCTGAATAATTGTTGTTTAATATATGTCCGCTTACGTGATTACATTATCGGTGATTCTGCTTAATATTTGTGAAATTGCTATATCACACCGCGTTTTTAAAATATCTTTTGGACAGTTAAAATCTGACGTCATTCTGAGTTTAGACATTAACTATTACGTTAGCGGGTAGATTCATAAATTAATTTAGGGCTGATTCAGCGACTTTTAATGAAGATAATATAGATAACATTACATGTGATGGTTCAAAGTTAATTATAAACTTCTACAAAGATCAGCATCAAATAAAATCCTGGCTATCGATAGAATGCATCTTTTCAGATTTAGACGCTGAAGTTGAATTCACAGGATGCAACATGAGCATCCAAACGGAAATAGGTAAACCCACCCATTCCTATTCGTCTAAAATCAAATATGCATTCAACAAACACACCAAATATGAACAGTTTCGATATGGCACAAATTTTACAATTGATAAAGAACGTAAAAAAGTCATAAGATTTAATTTAAGTTACCTAAACCTTAAATTCGGTAAATATAATCGGACATGTAAGTCAAATAAGTTAGACAAAATTCGATATGTTAACTATAACTCAAATTTTATCGTCAAACCTTGTGAATCTGACGGTCAAAATTACACATATGAAAATGATACATCAACAGATCCTAACCATCATCATCGAGTCATTCCCACTCTTCCCCCAGATAAAATTTATGAATTTGATACATCCGATCATCACCGTCGATTTGGATTCAAAGCAAACCATGATAAAAAGCATTCACGTAAATTTATAAAATTCCCAAATCGAATCCGCCGATCTGTAGGCTTTACAAAGCATGCTCCGAATCATTCATGTAAATTTGATAAATATTCAGATCATACCCTCCGATCTAGAAAAGTTACAATTCATGCTTCAAACCGACAACGTGGAATTCATACACCCTCAGATCCAATGCGCCGATCTAGAGGCGTTACTGATCCTGGTCCAAGTCATTCAAGTAAAAGTGATACTTTTTCACATCCGTCCCGCAGATCTGACGGCGTTACAAACCATCATCGAAATCATCCAAGTAAAATCGATACATTATCAGATCCGTCCAATCGACCTGGATACGTTACTAAAGGTGGTTCAAATCATTCATATGGACGAAATAAATCACCAGATCCGAACCGCTCCTCTGGATTCGTTACAAATCATGACTCAAATCCCTCATCTGATGATGGTATTTATGTAAAATGTTTTTAAAAATCAGGGTATTATGAGGAAGTTGAAATCACTCTTTCCATCGACAAATGATATGATTACATCTCTTGTGCTCGTGGCTCTTCCAGTATTGCTCATGATTTTCTTAATCGCTCACACCTGCAAGAAATCAAACAATCATCAAAATGCAGACGTGCTGTGATGCTACATTCTAAATATGCTTATCTTTAATATAAATTTGCTTTTTTGACAAAAGTTCATTTCTGATTGTCCGAATATATAATTTGTAGTATCTTTTAAAAAATCGAATGTATATTCAAGACCATTTTAATAGTGGTTTGTGCGCATATACCCAAAAAATTTGAATTGAATCATATTGAATTTATTTCTAGGGCTGGACTAAGTGTACAGATCGGTCTAATAAATTATTTTCAATAACTATTTTATGGTTCTATTTGATGAATTATAAGATTTGATTTCTTGGATCATTAAAATGCTTTTTCCATTCTTCACAATCTGAATATATTTTTTGATTAAGTATAATTAAAAAGGTGATAATCTAGCCAAATTTTAGTACACCAGTATACAAAAGAGGGTAGGTTTTTTTAAAGATTTGCACGATCATTTCATTGATACAAATAAACATCAAATCCTATGCATTATACATCCCGGATTTTTAGGAATATTTCGCCCTTTTATCATTTTATTTAATTACAAATTGGATTTGGGTTTTATAATTATAATTTAATTTTAATAGTGTAAAAATCAACCTTTTGTATGAGAATATTTTTTATAAAACATGCAAAATAAATGAAAAACTACCTCATTTTTCTATTAATTATTGTCTAAATTAAAGACAACATCTGTCATCGAATCCTTGTTCCTCATTCTCAATTGGTTTATAGTTTATAGTTAAATTCTTATCAATCATTTAATTGTTGATTGCAACCATTCAAAATTAAAAAACCACGAAACAGGCCAGAAAATGCTTTGTAGCACAAGTTCTCAACGTTTTTTATACTATGGATCCCGTTCAAATTCTAAGCTAGTGTTGTAGGCTCTCTAAAAGCTCTACGCAGACTACAAGTGGAAATCCATCGGCTTTACATGCATAAATATATGAAATGTTGTTAGTTGAAACAATAATTCAAATGTGCAATATTTTTATGTTTTTCAAATCCAAAATGTCGATCGTTATCCTGTTTAATGCAATTGAAATTGTGAAAATGCGAACTAAATTATAAATTGACGAAATATGCATGGAAATCGTTTAATAAATACATGCTCACGAGATTCGATTCCGATTTCTATTCACTTGATAATGTTACGATTTCGTGCACAATAAGTCACTAATTTATACATTTTGGTTCCTTAATTTGGAATCTAATCGTAGGTAGTAACAAAGATCAATGGGCTTGCTTTTAAGTTGATCTTATGTGAGAAAAAGCGTAAAAATGTAATGACCAGACATTCAATGTCGATGTTTCTCGAATTCCGTGTTCCGTTGAACAACTGAAAAGTTACTTAATGACACGGAATTGTTGGATTAAACTACCTCTGTATATTATTGTCTGAGATTACACTGCCGTTTCTCAGTGGAACTAAATAAGTAAATGATGTGATCCTGAATGTCTAAAGAAAGATTTTGAAAACTTTTTTTAAATGTAAAAATTAAATGAATTGGTTTTGACGCATTGAGTGTATATTTAAAATTTTTTCCCGTTTCATTGTTACAATCCTGTACATCATCAATGCGCAATTAAATTTTATACCTAAAAATTAAATTTTATATTTGGAAAATACGTCTACAGCACAAAACCCATATTCGAAAGTGTAGAAATATAAAATCCAAAGTGTTATTTTATAATGTACCATATTTTGGATTAATTATAAAACATCCGAATATATTTATTGTTACGCTCAAATATTTACCGTTATTCTTTACGATATTTTTACACTTTTGTATGATATTTTCTGTTTATTTTGATTTATTTAGGTTAGAAAGATCTTACTTCTGGACACTACAAAAAAATTCCAAGAAATATCTTGTATATTAACCAGGAATATTTGTCATGTTTGCAATACAGGGTTTTCGGTCCAAAGTGGCGTTTGTCCAGTCCAATTTAGTGCGGCTGTTTTTTGCGGCGGTTTCTAGTTAAATTTTGTTTTTGTTAAGCTATTTAGACCAGAAACCCCGTAAATAAGTTTTGATTGTTAAAAAACAAATCAAAAAACGATACATTTTGAAAAAAAAAACATTTGTTTTTTATTTCTTTACTTTGAAATTATTCTTTCTGCGCTCTAGACGCATTTTACTACAAAAATTAAAATTTTAGGTATTTATTGTGATTGGCTCATTGATTCTGTATAATTGCGCATTGATAATATGAGTTAAATAAAAGTATGTACTTTTATTGATGATAAAAACGAACTTCTGATATGAAACTGACAAATAAACTTTCATATATAGGTAAAATATAATCAATTATCTTTTATTCAGAATGAATAAATGTTAAGCACCTCAACGAAAGGTTTCATATCATTTTAGGGATTCTATGTTATTTTTCATGTTTTATTTGTGTTAATTTGAGATTTAGAAAATTTAAAAATAATGCTCTATTATTTTCCATTCAGAAGTTTTGCTGTTAGCACACGCCTCAAAATGTTTCATCTACAATTTTTGAATTTGTAAATAACGTTGGTCAGACATTTTTCCGTTTTATGCAATCAATTTTCCACTTTGCCTAGCTCAGCTGGAATTTCACAATAATTCTTAAATTTTTTTATAAAATATGTATAAAACCCACAGCGGAAATCAAATAAATTGTTTAAATTTAAATGCTTTGTATGCAGCAGGATAGTTTCTTTTCCATATTTCCGTAAAGGTCAAAACAGTCTGCCGAAGTTATACTAGTTGACGCTCTTTCAATCCAGTCAAAAAGTTTCTCAGCGTTTCGTATATTCTCCTGCCCAACAATCAGCTTCAATTTAGAAAACAAATGTTCGATCGGGTTAGGGAATGGATGTATGGGGGCAAAAATATTGGCGAGTGACCGTACGCAACGATAAAACACCGTACCTCCTTCGGAATTCTTTGATTTGAACGCGAACTCTTTAGTTATAGCAAACAGAACATCTTTCTCTTTGGTTAATCGAATTTTCTGTATTTTCCATTCAAATATTTATATTTTAGCCCCACGCTGCAAAATGGAAAATTGATTGCACAAAACGAAAAGTTGATTGCACAATATCAGCTTCCTCACAACAGAGTGGATAGCTGATTGCAAAAACGGAAAAATGGCTGATCAAGGCTGTTGAATCAAAATTTGTTACAGGTATTGCATTACAAAATATTTGATAAAAATGGTCAAACTACATGAATTAAACCTGCTCATTAGGTCTTAGATATGTGATTAGACGTTAATAGAGTAACCGATAAGATTATTTTTAAGAAATATATCATTTTAAATTATATAATAAGTATCCACTTCATGAAAAGCATTTCTATCTGATTAAGGCGTTTTCCAAAACATAATTTTTTGGCCGTCGAAGTAGTTCAATACTGTCATACTATCTCAAGGACATCGAACCAATTTAATTTCTCTAATTTACCCCCTTTAAGTTCGATAGGGATGATCTTGTATCAATTCAGTCCAAAATGGCCCACATTTCGCTGATTTCATTCAAAGGTTCCGACATGAATTTATTATACAAAGTAAATTTTAGAAAGATTTTTTACTCTTAGGCATATTCAAATCTCAGTAAACGACAGCATATATTACACGATTGAATTTAAATGAATATATTTTCACAACTTAAAAGATAGAATCTCAATAAATATCAGTCTATTTGTAAAAATTATAACACACATTTTTTGCGCTAAGAATATAATTTAGGCTCTCGCCTGGTATATAGCATAAATAAATTGACAATTTTTAATGAAATAAGGGAAAAAATCCAATATGTTGAATAAATGATGTACTGAAAACGTTAATCATATACTACAAGGAAATACTTTTGAGGTCTGAAGATGTAAATTATTTTCATCCATTTAGACAAACATTTTTCGGCCTAATGTAACAATGTGTTTGTAAATTTAGTTTCTGAAAGGAACTACGTAATGGATAATAAAGGCATATACCTCTTGTACAACCCCTTGCAAGTGAAATCATTTGAATCCTCCATTATCTATATTGTGAGAAATAAAACTGCATTATTATGTTTCATAAATCTGTTTTTTAGTTGGAATTCAAATATTATTTTAAACTTCTTTAATTTTGAATGCGATATAAATGTGTTAAAGCTGTTTCCGAGGTGTGATAATTCTATATTTATAAA
>JWZT01002710.1:141783-167148 GCA_000827895.1 Thelohanellus kitauei | reverse complement strand
CGCGGCCTTTTCCTAAGAGTTTAACCCTGCCGTTTATATTTGAGTTTGTGGTTTTTCGGTACTTTCTTGACTGCAAGCCCTGGGCGTTTTCCAAATACTAGAACTTTGCTGCTTATCTATGTACACGATATAATTCTCTTGAGAATTTTAGATAGGGTGGCTTAAAAACGGTGGCGCTCTTAATACTGGAAAATACGGTAGTTGTTAACTTTAATTATAAGCATGATCAAGCTTTCCTTATTAAGTCTGTATTTGAATGGATCTCGACATATATAGATATGACTCTCGAAACCACACTTGAAAGTCTATGACATTGATGTTTCTGCGCCATTTACGAAATCCAAAAATTGGGTTCAAAATATTACGATTCGATGGGTTTTACGATTTTTTTCATTTTAGAGAACGTGAGTTATATCAGTTTCATCATGTGGAACCTGTGAGATCACAAGTTGAAAATTTTTGGCACCACATACATTTTTTATCTGCTTAATAGACACATTGATGCCGATATAACCCTGCTCAAAATGAACGCAATCTTATAATCATACAATCTGAATAATTCACTATAACTTTTGATTGTAACAAGAGCATCAGCAACCTTAATATCACCAACAGACTGTCAAGGGTCTTTTCGAGAGTCGTATTGACAAATGTCACGATCCATTCCAATCCAGCATTCGAATCGACTCCTTAATGATAATTATAATAATAATTTAAAAACTATTATTTTTCATCCTTCGGCCAAATTCGAATTTAAAAGGTGTTATTGAATCAATATCTTATTCTTAACTATGGGTTGATTTTCACTGATGGATGTTGTACTTAAATATTCTACATGACTATCATAAACAATTCAAAAGTATCCCAGTTACTTTTCAAATTATTGGGGATGAGAATCGGTCTATTGTGTATCCATGCTAATAATTGTCCAATTTAATATCGGTTGAACTGAGTGCTTGCTCAACTTTTCTAGATTTCATATTTACATTTAAAAGATCATTTTAATATATATAGTCCTTTCTGATGTCTTATTTTTATTAGCCAAATAAAAAATCATAAATCCTGTAGCTTACAGGTCTATCCGTCTACTACCATTACAAAATATTAAACTTTTGTTACCCATCATGATTAAACCCACCGAAATAGGTGAATTCATCCAACAAAATTAGTTTTGATAACCTCATCTGATTAAATCAGTTGCAAAAAAAAATTGTGACAAATTGTTGTCAGATACTGTATGATGATACATCTATCCATTTTGTATCTCTTTCAATTTATCTTCTCTGAAGAAATCCGATCAAGCAAACACTTTTTTTTAAATATGTTTCTGGTTGTCTACGGGGCCGCGCGATGCTTAAAAAAACAATTCATAATCAGTTTAGCCACTAATTTTAACCATTTTAACAGTCAAAAGTATAGAGAGAGTCATATTTTAGTTCACAAAATAAATTCATCAGATTTTTATTTATCTCTTGCAGCATTATTATGGATAAATTAATCTACATTTGCAATTAAGTTTTCAATCTAATAATTTGCCAAATTTTCATTGGGAATTAGACGAATGTGATCAAAGTAAAACTCGCTGGCTATGCGCTGACCCAATAGATATCGATGCAAATTCTTTGTACAACTTTAAGTATCACACGTTGAAAAATTGCCATAAATCATCAACTTTACAGACAATTGTCATGATTTATGACCTTCTATAACGAAATGGCTAGGCGTTGAAAATTAGTGATTAAGAGCAGCATTTTTCGTTTTAGATTATTTCTTAATATTGAGGCAAAACATAATCTACACAATGATTATTATGAAGAGAGGCATAATTAAAATTCAAAACACTGATCTTTCTAATAAATACACTCAGATTTCGGTCCCAAAACTAGCCCACTCTGAAATGATTTTGTACAATACGCATAGGAAAATTTATTTGAATGACATACTGAAGTATAAATTTGGAATATAGCAAAATTTTGGCAGTTTCTGAGGAGTTAAAGACCTAAGTGAAAGCGCATCTATAGGTATTAAGATTTACTGAAAACGGCAGATGTATGAGTAACTTGAATGAAGTTGGACATGATAGATTATACACAAAACCTTATCTTATTTTATAAAATGCGAAAGTTTGACCACTACTAATAGGAGATGTAATTGTATTAGTTCTCATCTGTTCGATCATATTTCTAGGGTAGTTATACCCTCGATTCAGCTAATCACGATCTTTCAAGATTTTATTAAAAAATTTCATTGGTCTAGTAGTGATCATTGAGCAGGTCCATTAACCAGACCTAGTATAAAATAAAGATCCATCCGTTGCTTATTTTCAAAATGTCAAATTATATTATTTCTAATTAATACGCCAGTGTTTTTCAACAATTTGCTGCTGCTGAACCCTCTTAACATGGTTACGATGGTCAAGGGAACCCAGTAAAAAGATCTAAGTGCTAATTATAGATCTTTTTAACAAATCAGAATATATATATTCGAGTATGTTATCACTAATCCCTTAAAATTTCGCGATAGTATTCCGCAAAAAAGATCATATATTGTTTTATACAATTACAAATCACCTGAGAATCAAAGTAAAGTCTATGATTAATCTACAATTAAAACCAGGTGGATGAAATTTATATTATTGTTGTTCAAATTTCATCACAGATGTCAAAATTTAAGTGGAATTAAGTCAGCAAAATTTGTGCAAGTTGGTTACTGTTACTGCAGTCATGGAATTCAGGGTCATGTTTTAGAGAGACATATCCAACATTATTCTTGAAGAGACAATGGTCATTCTTTCTTCTTGTGCTTATTTTTGGTCATTACCACAAATTCATGTTCATAAAAGTAAGAAGTTTAAAAGTGAAGCTAAAATTTGCATAGCTTTTTGTGTAATTTCTGGGTATTAGTGTTTAATTTGTATCCAAATTGCATCCAGGTATAGTTCAGAGTGGTTGAACACCAGTGTTCTGTTACTTTCATTGTTACCAGGCTCTTTCCATTTTGCCAAATTAAACTGTCCTAAAAAGTATAAAATTCTACAAATGGGCTTCGAACCCAAACGTATTAGTCAACAGATATAGACGGAACAAATTTGATCAGAACATACAAGAAAATATCCGAGTGATTCAATATTACTTGAAATATATCATGATAGTTTCTTTAAACAATATTTGCGAACATTTCCACATTCCCCGCAAGTTCATATTTATCCAAAAATTTAAAATCTATTCTGCAAAGCATTTATTTTATCTAAAGACACCCACACATTTTCGTTGCTGCTCTGCTTGCAGCTGTTCAAAAATTTTAGTTCTTGAAATATATCGGCCAGATATGCTAGCATGGTCAGTCAAGTTTCATTACTCAGAACATCACTAAATTCGTTCAGACTGCCTAGGACGAAAGGCTTAGGTCTCTTCTCTTGGTAGAAACGACACAAGACATTCTTAAGTGACATCTATCGTACATCTGTATGCTGTATTAACCGTAACATGGGGTTTCAATACATTCTCAAAGTTTAGTAAATAACCACATTTCAGTTGTCTTATCTTAATGTAGTTAACAATTTTCATCAGTATGACTAATACAGTTATCAGTTCAGGTCGTATTTTTCTAGCAAACCGTGCTTCTATATGAAGACAAAAAATGAATAGCAATAATATTGTGAATTGTGATTTTGTGGTTCTGTCAACGAGAACAAGCTTCGACGCTTCCAGTTAGGTTGCCAATCCTTACGAATTCTTACAGTATTTTTGTCAAATTTTCACGAAAGAAAATATAGTGTTAAAACATCATATATTATCCTTTTGTTGTTTCTTTAAACTACTTGGAGGACAGAAAGTCTGAACAATGGCTGAACTGTCGATAAAAACAAATAAATACACGAACTATGCTTTATACTTATGTCTGACTTCTAGTCGAACAGAAGTGCATAGAACTCGAGATTTTATTTTTTAACATAATATTGAGTATAAGATCACTCGACATGTTAGCAATTCGCATGGCAATCGTGTATTTAATAGCAGAATTTCATTTATGTCGGACGCTGCAGCCTCTCCAAACCGAATCCACGCCATTAAATAGCATTTTAATACAATGACTATTTCAGCGAAGGTATGCGATTAAATATTCTTAGCAATTATCTCTGACACATCATATATAGCTTCTTGAATTTTTAAAAAAAAAGTAGCCATTTGGCTATTATTTAGGCTAATTCCCGCTAGAAACATAGATTTTAGTCTGATACATCGGAATGTCTAGTTATGAAGTGCTCTAATCATCACATAAAACAATGATTAAAAATTTATGCCAGAGGGATTTCAGTTTGTTTAGGGCAGAACACAGGCAGACATTTTGCGAGACCTCTAGATGTGGGAGAGCGCCGGTTAAAAAACACTGATATATCCTGTGCTTCATCTCTAATATTAAAGTTTGCATTCGCATTCTACCGTTTTGAAGGAAGGAGAGACCAAGCATGGACTGAGTCGTAATTCACCATCAAATTTTAAACACCAATAAACTGAAAACAAATACAAAAAACATGTTTGATACGTTTTTAACTTTATCATAACTTTCGCGCTATCTATGATTCACTGAATGGTTGAATTATTTGTGAATTTTGATTTATTTGAGCGGAGGACACATATTCAGTTATGATGGATCGTTTTTGAAACGTTCTTTCACGAGAGTCGTTCGTTATCTGAGAGGTATGAAATAGATGTACTACTTAATATATATTTCAATATAACAGTCACTGCCATATAAAAAATTAGATCTTTGCTAAAATTTCAATTATCTAACTATATATAGGCTGTTTCTGGTTACATTTATTTTTTTTTATATATTGATGAAAATGAACTCTCCGAGTTTTTACTCATCTGATAAATTCCCAAATACAAAATAATCTATTATTCTCCGCAAAATATGCGTATAGCATCATTCGATGTGCCTTTAGGTAATCCACTTACTTAACATTTGAAAGCAAAATTTACGCCACGGCCTGTTTTTGCATAAATAAATTGATGTTTTTAATAAAATCCGGATAAAACAACATATTTAGTGAATTTTATGTCCTTCGAAAACTGATATCTAAAACTGAATGCAATGAATTCACTCACTAGAAAATTGATTTTGGTTCTTTCCTTAGAAAATTGCTTGGAGGCATTGAGTCGATTTACATATCAGACAATATTATAGTTTGGATATTAATTTATTTTTCTTAAGAAGATACACTGGACGATTAATTTGATGTCAACTTGTGCTATCTATTTCAAGACATTGGTTAAGGAGTACTCAATTCAACATAATTAGGTGTAATAACTCAGTTTTTAGTTCAACAGTCTGCATTGAGAGTTTCAATTCGACTAAAGTATTGATTTTTTCAAATTCAAAACCGATAAATTTATCTCTTAAATTTGTATGAGGGGCGAAAATTAAAGATTTAGCCAAATATTTCGTTTTCAACATAACCTGAGATGGTTTGACAGTTTTATTGAATTCGATTTTTTAGTTTCAAAGGAATATATTCGATGTATACAAACTGATTAGCAGTATAATCGATTAATAAAACTTACTGTTTTTTTCCTCAAATGATTGCTCGGGGGAATGAATTTACTAGATCTAGCGGGAAGATGCATATCCGTGAAATGTCATATTGATATTGTTTTTATGGATTATAGACACAATATATGATTCAAGCCAGATTATGCAAGCAATTTTCAACAAATCATTCTCAAGGTTCCGCTTTTTGAATCAAAATAATTCAAAAAGATCAAGTGTTTGAACTTGTTGAGGAATTTTATATATCATGGTTTAAGCATATCATAGCGTACCAGATTAATTTCAAAAACTTGGAGAGACGTTACCCTTGAAATAATCTGTGTTCTTTGGAAAGATAATTTACACAAATAGGTTAGAATTAAAATGGAATCAAGATGACAGTTCAACTTATATATCTTCAAAGGTGATTCTTCTTGCTAAGAGCTTTGTGGGTATATTTGGCCCATTATTTAATCTGAGTACATAGATAAAATATTAAGCTATATTAAAGGTTTTTATGCCTCATTTAGAGGTTAAAAATCAAGCATCTCTTGGAGGCTCTTTCAAATAATGGATAAGGTTATTCCTTTTGAGGCACAATACTATTAAATTTGAATATTTTCTTAAAATCGATTGAGAATAAACAATCGATATCTTAGCCTAATGTCTGCACATGACAAGATTTTTAAATTTTGCTGATATGTTAAACAATTTTTTCCATTTATTTGTAAATTTTCTATCATGATAGAAGGAAGAGAATTCTTAAGAAATGTATTTTTTCAAAATAATGCCACCAACGTTTAATATTATAGGTTTGCATTAAATATAATCGGCACAAATGGATGGCGTATGAATGCTTAGGTTGACTCAGAAATTATTTTTTGTTCATAGTGGGACAACTTGACAAGAATCCAATAATATGGATAGTTTCTAGATAGACAATTGTTCTTAGTTATACCATCTTATGGGTTGATTCATTTGATTTTTGTACCACGCTTGTCATCAACGCTGATTAATGATTGGTTTAGGTTGAATGCAGCCATAATATTGCAAAATTATATCAAAAAACCATATCACTTTTGCTATTTGAATTTTTGTTCAAGCTATTGTTATGATCTGCGTCCCCATACTCTAAAACATTCTATATTCATAAATTTATACTTGAACATCTGTCTACATTTATGTAATGCATTCACTAAAAGGGTTTATAAACGATTTTTATGGAATTTGGCAATACATTTAAACAGTTTTTGCAGGAACGGTTAACAATCAAAAGCATTAAAAATGTTATTAATTTCCGTAAAATGTTTACGATAAGGTTCAGAGGTGATTTGTTCATATAAGAGTCCATATACTTATCTTCAACAATTCTCGCTAAATCATTGCTCATATTACCAAGGGAATCACTAAATCAATGAGTATTAGGCCAATTAATAATTTGGATAATGATTATTAGCCCTAAAAGGGGTTTGTCTTCTATTTAGTTCATATTAATCGTATATAGTCATAATGGTATACTTGGTTGCTAATATTTTCAATTAATCAAAAAAGTCTAAAATGTTAACATTCCCCTCTAAAAGATCATTTCAATCTTTTCGTGCACGTTGTAGTAAAATTCGATTCACTAGATTTTCAGTGGTCGCGAACTGTATGTAGATATAAAAAATCTGATAATAACATCCTATATTAGTGTCCATATGTATTTAGTTACAGTATTGATCTAAGCTTTTTTTAGACTCTGATGATTGCTTACGTCTATTCATTTGATAATTTGTTTTTCTATATTTATCCTAAATAGTCATCAATGGTTTCTTTCTAATGATCAAGGGTTTTTCGATCTATATAATAATAAGTGCAATCAATTTAATAATATTCGCAATCAATTTAATAAATATGGCCTCAAATCAATAAGTAATGGTACTAGCTTGATAATTAACATCTTAGGCATATTTTTAAATTTATAGATCGTGCTGAAGTTTTTAAGAGCTATCAAATTGAAGAACACATTTTGTTTGGCATCAAAGACGAATCCGGGCGTGAAAACGAATGAAACAAATGTTTGCAAACCAATCGAATCAGGTAGTTTTGGATTTTAATTTTGAGTTATGGCACCCAGAGAATAATTAAAAACCTCCAACATTTAATATGAATCCCTTCCCAGATATTTCATTCTAAATATATGGTTTATGAAATTTTTACAAATTCAAAAACTAAAAAACACTCTTTCCTCGTTTGGCTAACTTACATCCAATGCTACTATTGTTTTAGCAAACATAATTCGATTTTAGACAAATATGGTTTCTCAAGTTTTTAACTCTTGGTATATTTGAGAATTTCGAGCCTCACTGAAAGAATGAAAGTTGATAAAACAAGTTTAATTGTCCCTCTCATGCAATTTTTTTGATTAGTGGGAACTTTTATTCAAAAGTAGGTTGCAAAGATTTTTAAATCGATTGCAAAAATTATAAACAGATCAAAAAGCCCTATATTTATCAAAAATTTCAAAAACTGCTCAGGTTGATTAAACGATCAAATGATACATGATATTTCCTAAATCATTTTATTTTGTTACAAGTTATCCCAAAACGATTTCTGGATAATTTGATGCAACGAATACGTTACATAATACTATATCTAGGTAAAAGATAATCTATTGTAGGCTAGTCGCCTTTTATAGTTCCCATGCAGACCTCCTAGTCCCCTAGCTCAGCCGCTGATATCGATGGTTAGTCAACTACATAATTGGGTTGGGATAGTCTTGTGACGTCTTGCAATCATATTAATCATCTGAACTCTAACAGAATGGAAAATAAACCTATTCTTTTGTCTTTAAAAACCTCTTTTTATCATTCTACCTTTCATACTTTGCTATGTTTTAAAAGTGTATTATTAAGGCGTTTTTGAGAATGTGATATTTTTTGAAAACACCCTAAATTTTATATCAAAATCTTTAAATATAAGAAATGGCTGAACTGTTGGGCTTTTGGTTTATGATCTTAGATTATCTCATTAATTCGAATATAGTTCATTGTAATAAAAACGTTAAATTTTTGATCTCTGCATATTCCGAATCGGGAATTTTTTTTGTAAATTAATACCCCTAAAAATATCAAATTCAATGATTTAAAACTTCTTTATGGGCGTGTTAGTATTGATTAAATGATCAAAATATTTGTACCTGAACGTAATTAGTCTAGGCTTGGCAAATGTAGTCAAAAGTTTTACAATCGATGATATTTTATGTTGTCTTAATTTTCCTCATCCTACCAAATGCACTCTCGGTATTGAAAATGAAAAACCAACAATTTAATATGTCCCTGACATGCTACGAAATTGTTGTCGATCTGATGTTTAGTATCGTTTATCATACATCAAAGTATTTAAATTTATTAATTGAGTCAAAATCCCGCCATTTTATCTGTTTTTGAGAAAATTTTTATCGACGGTTCTGAATTGATTATAGAACACCAAAAGACAGCATTTCAATCACATTCAATAATAAAATGCAGACTTGAAGATTCAGGGAGTGAAATAAAAATCCATGGATGCCAAATATCTGTTCAAACAAGCAACACATACCCTTTCTATACCCATGAGATCAACTATCAATTCAAATTAAATAAATACACTAAATACGAATTTTCTGAACATACAACACAATTTACTTTTGATGACGATGAGGAAAAAACATTATCATTCAGTATAACACATTTAAATATAACTTTTCGGGGATACACTAAACGGTGTGAATTGATCTATAGCCTACCAGAAACCATACTCATTGAAATCGATTCAACTGGTGAAATATTTCCCTGCGAAGGATATAAAGGAACATACGTAAATGAAGGTGATACTACTTTTTCATACGATGACAATGTACATATTTATTTACTTAGGATCAATGCAGGCCGAACAAAAGTTTCATGACATCAATCACGATATCAATTTCGCTAATAGCTATTTTGGCATGCCTCATTATCCTTGCACTCCTCCATCGTTTTTGGAAAACAAAACAGGGCCAAAAATTCACAAACACGACTTTGTACCCTGAGCTCGATAAAGTCATTCTTTGAATAAATATAAAATTATTATAAATTTCGGTGTTCAAATTAATAATTTTTACGGAGTATTTTTAACAAAAATTTCATTGAAATTCCCTGAATGGGATATAAGTGCATGGATCAACGTTTTAACTTATATCTGCTCCGGCACACGCCTGAACAAATAAGGGGTTGGCCATCAGTTTTGATTGTATTTATCAAGGAAATGATCAGATTTCAATCATATATTCTCAGATATTTGAAGCATATCTCGTATTAAATAAATCGATGTACTTATATTTTGAGCGTTGATATTTTCATCCATCAAACCATTTTTCATTTTTTAGTTATATGAGTCGTAATCTATGAATTGATGAGGATGAAATGTGGTGAACTTGGTGCCTTACGGGTCTACTAACACATTTGTAGACATACAAAATGGAAATAAAGTGATATATCATTAAATAACCCATTAAAAGAGACTACTTTTCACATAAATATTTCTGGCGACATAACGTGATTAACTCTGATGCAAATTAATTTGGGACAACCTAATTGCGGAATCAAGAAAATTGAGGGTTTATAACTTTTTTGTTTTTCGTTTCAGTTTGTCATAGGCGCGAAATAGGATAGTACGTAGTTATGTTTCCAAGTATTTTACATTTAATGCGGGGTTATTCATAGCCGAAGATAACTGTTTATCTCTAATTTTCGCCACTTCTCTGCAACATCTTAACAATCTTTAATATCGGGAGTGTCAGAGTAGCTACTAACACTTAATCTTTTGTTTATTTTCTCTTTCTGGTTTTGTTATTGTACATGATATTTTTATATGCCTGATATGAATTTCTAGATCCTCTAATTTACAAAATTTCAACCAGAACCCGACAAATGTGATAAAATAAACACTGACTGTGCCCATTTTGTACACTTTGTCCTGATGAAAAATTTTTTCATTTAAAATAAGATATTGTTGCAATTAACATAATCTATCATATCAGCAGGATGTAGATTCCATGATTATTTCCGAACATGCCAGAACATTTTTTTCACGTAAGCCACATATCATCGCCCATATATGACCAAATATAATGCTTTAAACTATGATATAAGAAAGTTTTTTGGTTTTTATCTCTCATGGAGATTCGATTTCAGTGACAAGGATGCGCCTGAATATTGGGAACATAATTGTCGGGGCTGCTTTAAATATTTGTCATTGCAAGATTCATAATATCTAGAGATGGTTTTTTTGTATTTTTCAACATCAATTTTGTTATTTTAGTTCATAATAGACAAATATTGCTCATTAAAATACGTCTTTTCTAAATTCGGACAACATCTAGCTAGTCATGTCGTTGAAACGTCCGTATATGCTCGGGTTATGACTTGAATATATAGGATTTTTTTGTATGATGAATTCAATTCAGGGGAGCTCAGAAGATCAATCACATCTAATTGAGAGATATCACTCTCCGACACCATTTGAGACGAGAACAGATCAATAAAAACGTCGAATAGATATTTGTGCTGCCTGAAGGCATCCATGCGCGAGTGAGATTCATTCATAATTTCTCATTATGTGAGTTTTACTTGTTAAAATCACTTTCTATTTTAGTTTAAAAGGCTTAACAAATGGAAAGATGTAAAAATTTTTATATCACGTTAAATTTGACAATAGAACCATTAACTTTTGCAATATGCACTACAGTTAATGATAAATGATTATAGATAACATGATCTTTACATAGTAGACGCACGATGAATGTATATATGTCCCCTGTCATATCTGTCAACCACCGTTTATTAAAAAACACACTTGGCTCTTGGCCTTTTGTATGAACTAATCTACTAATTCTCATCTCCCAAATCAATCGTGCGTTTAAGCCTTTCCAAAACTAAGCATCTTGACATCGTTTTGATATGTAATATCACGATATTCTGCTTTTTTTCAGGATAGGATCCTAACTGTAGATGATTACGTCATATGTATCTTACGAAGTTCACAAAATTATAAACCGATTACATCGCGTGATAGATATAATACACTCAATCAAAAGAGAGTATTCTGCTGAATAAAAGAGTGATGTATGCTTTTGGTCATCGTTTGTGATGGCCTGCCATTAAAATGTGAATGAAAATCATGAATGAGCCTTGATTTTGTTTCAGCCATCGTTTGAGCCTCGTCTGATATAATGCTTGATATCTTTCAACATTTAATGTTTACATTATGGGATATTATTTCTTTAAATATAACTTCACCAGACGTCCAACCATGATGTGAGGGCCTGTCAGATATTTATTGATTAACTGTAATATTTGGTTAGCTGTATTCATAATAATTAATAGTCGAGCCGAGTCAAGTTTTCTTTCGTCTAGTCAACAGCAATGTAAAAATATTTATTATGAGCAAATTTATCACTGAACTGTTTAAGCACGTCCTTGACGACGTTTTCAGCTTTTCGCTGAAAATCTGATCTTTAAATTGGAACAACTCTAAAAGGTTGTCTATTCATTCATATTTCTATTGAAACAACTATCAAGAAATTCTTTAAGCTATTGTCGTCTCGAGAAGTATCAAATATCGCAATAGTTTATGCTACTTTACAACTCGGAAAGGCCAAATTATTGTTGTCCTCATATTTTTGTAAAGAAAAATTATTATGGTTTAATCCTGTTTTTCAGGTTGTTCTATATGATCATTTCTCTCAGATCCTTTTTGTTTATGGAATTTTGCCAGGAAATCTGTTTCGGAATGATACTTGAAATCGAACCCGATGATCACTGTAACTGATTTGGAACAAATTACAGCAAGTCTCTTTGGTTGATATGTTCCATAAAGTATTAGTCATTTTTTCTTGAAAGAAAATGTTTTATTCAACAGCTTTACGTTTAATACTGTGCCCATCTATAACAAAATAACCATAAACACCAATATCTATGATGTTATTAATTTGCGGCCCTGCGCAATAACAGAATTCAGAAGTTCTTCGTTGCTGCTATTTTTGTACCTTGTTCATGACATTATCACTTAGGTGATATGAGTTCAAAATAAGTTATATAGAGAAGATTTTTCATAATTAAATTGTAACTTAATATGTTAAGGACAAACAAAATTCATAAAATGAAAATTTAATTTAGAAACACGAAACAAAATCGAAACACTTGTCTTGGGATAGATTAAATGAGGTTTCGGTCCCAAAAAAAACGAATTAGGTAATGTTTGTGCCAAAATCGATTTAGGAAAATTTATTTGAAGGTAATATACATGTGTAAATGTTGAATATAGTATAACATTGACAGTTTCTGAGGAGTGACTAGACATTAGATAAATCAAATTAACAGATGTTAAAATGTTTATAAAAAGGCAGATGCACGAGAAACTTGAATGAAGTGGTACATGAATGATAACTAACAGATCTTGTACTCTCTTTCCAAATACGAAAGTTTGACCCATGCCAATTTAAGAATTAATTTGTTAATTTTCATCTGTTCTTTCAAATTTCTAAGCTAGATCTAAAATGGGTTCAGTTAATCTCGATTTATCAAATTTACTTAGTTTAGTCAGGATAGTTGATAATGTCCATTAACCAGACCTAGTATAAATTTAGGAACATCTGTTACTTATTTTAAAAATGTCAAATTATTTATTTCCAAATTTATACACGATGGCATCAAATTATATTTCACAACTAATTAGATCCCTTTACATAAACAGCAAATCAAATATCAAGTACCAGATTTTAAGACAGGTCATTAACGGCACAATTCTGAAAGTTTTTATGCCCTAAAACTTTCAAAATTTTATCTCGGTGTTGCAAGACGTAGGCAGGGCTATTCCTTCATTTGAATATCGAATGCGATTATATGATGATTTTTGCTAGATATATAAATATACAAAAAAGGACACATTTAATATAATGGAAAATAATTACCATTGTACTGAATTTTTTAAACGTAACTACAGGTCAGGTATCTTTGTTCTTGTGAGCAGTGAAACCTGTGTATTATTAGTAGTGATGAGTCTCACACCATTATCAATTCTTGATTAAATTCAAATATAGGCTAATGTGGCTGGCTAGATGAATGCTAACTGATTGCACCATGAACAACAGAAGAACACATCAATTTGTAATGTGATGGGATCTGGTATCCGATTGCTCAGCGATAAAGAAAAGATAGTGAAAGAGATTAGGTAGTAGATTCACAGATCTTTGTTTAAATTCACTTTTATTGTATTTCGAAGGTTATGAAGTCAAGAAATGATAGATCGAATCCTCGAGAACCATCGGATGAGGAATGTGGTGGCCAGATTTTAGAAATATGGTGCTTTACCATGATTTTTCGATTTTTCATTTACTTGAACGGAATGCGTATACTAAATATGAGTACGTTAGACTTTAAATGAGACATTTAAATGAGATTGCGCCATCAAATAGCATTTGATTGATACTAATAATAATAGTTTTGGTTAAAAATTGAAATACACTTTAAATTCATAATTTTTTTTAATCTGACTCTGCTATCTCTAATATTTAAGAAATCCCGTAGTAAAATTAACATAATAGTTCATTCATAAACAAATATAGTGATATCTCTCGCGCCTTTTCATTTGGTTAATCTTCGCTGAAGATAAAATCCATTTTGGGCTATGAGGATCGGTAGGATTTTTGTTTACGTTTATTTTCATTTATAGTAGACTGACGTGTTAATGTATGATCACCGACCACTTGGAGACATCTGCTCTTGTTCTTCGGAGCTGAAGTCTTCATCGTGTTATCAAATTAATATATTAACAGAGAATTGACTCCAGCACACTCACAACGATCAAAGACTCTACACTTGAGTTTTAATAATTTCGTAAAAATACATTAGCGATCAAACATCAATAATGAACATAAAATGAAGACGATATCGAAAAAGTCATAAGATAAAATCTTATCGATACCAAAGAGATAGAACATAATAATATTATTAAAAAAAAATTATTTACCATATTCTCACTCGACCTTTTGTTCATAGATCAATCTCAGTGTAGCGACTCAAAACCAGTATAAAATAGTTTTGAATTTTTATACTTGTCAATTTCCTAAATGCCATGGTAAATTGTATATATATATATATAAAATGAGAAATTTAACACCTAGAATAAGATTTATAGGCGTGTTAACATGCTGAAAATTATAATTCTCACTTGTGTAATATATCAGCAAATTATGGAAATTTAGAAGCAATAAATTTTGTGTTCTCATTGAAGTTGTAATGCATATCTTGAGCCATCTCGATTGTATTTCACTCATTGCTAATTAATAGTCGAATATGTCACCGTTTAACAACAAAATATTATAATATCAACAAATGCATGTCCACATGAAAATCTATAAATATCTGCATGTAACGAGCATCATAAATCAAGTTCTATTTAAATTATTGTTTTTGAGAATATGGGACGTATAATTTGTTTAATTAAGATATATGGAATTTATGAGAAATTCGACCCTCAATTTCGAATTAGCAATTTTACTGGCCAACACGATCCAATTAAACACCAAAATGGACATAACTTAATAAGCTGTCGACAATCAATATTGTTGATTTAAGAATATCCACAAAATGGTTTGAGGACACTGTTCACTAAATTCTATATCTAGATTTCCCCAATTAAGTGACAATTTCCTGTTTGATCATATGGGATGACGCGAGATAGGGTCGTATTACAGATTAATCCTAGGTTTATAAAATAGTTGCATGTGTAGTTTTATAAAAAATCGCGTCAGATAGTCTGAATTCTATACTGTTCTTTTAATCAGATCTGAACGCTAAAATCGATGACACATCTTATAATACGTATTAAGGATATCATTAGTGTCAAAAGTCTCAGATCGAAATTGTTCAAATTCTTATAATTAATGATATTTTGGTAATTTTTTGATCAAAATATTTGTGCATACACACCCATATAATTAACTTAAGAATTGCCAAATTCTCCTAATTATTGTAAGAGATTTTGATTAACTTTTTTGTATTATTTTTGAGTTTTCTGAACATACATGAAGTGGAAACGGCTCAAACTAGGACATTTAATATGTCCATTGGAAGCACGAATATTAGTGTCGAACTGGATATGTACATCCAATTCAGGATGTCTACGTATTTCATTCACTAATGTAGAACTGATGAAATTACTTTACGTCCCGCGGATATCCTAAATGTGAGTATTGGTGGTTCTGAATTGATCATCGAATACGAAGAAAAAATATCTGACTCATGGGCAGAAATTTACTGCCATGTTTCTGATTTAGAAAACGAAATCGAAATTAGGGGATGTCTTGTATCTATTCAAAAACAAACAAACACAGCTATTATCAGTTATTCAATTAGATACACGTTCAGACTGAACAAAAACACAAAATATGTGTTAGGTGGACATTACATACGATTTCTAATCGACAAGGATCTCGGTCATTTGCTTAAATTTAATATATATAACTTAGTCATTACATTTGGGGGCCACACTAAAACGTATGAGTGGACCAAGGAAATATCCGACGATATATTTGCTGATTTAGAATCAACCAATCTAATTTCTGACTTTGAAAATTATGGAGGACAATACACACAAGCTTGAACTGAAGACGTAACGCTGTGAGCCTAGTATACACATCGCTTATTTTTAAATGTTAGTCTTAAAATTTTCAACGTTAATTGAAACATTTTTGATTCAAATTAGTAAAATAATCAATAAATGTCATAAAAATAAATGTAATTTCTATTATCTAGGTCTACTAGAAGCTTCCACATGTCCCAATTCTCGAACATCGCCGAATTTCGTCATTTTTTATAGAACATTGGCTTTTAGTAATATTTTGAAAATTTGAAATTCAGCACAATTGATATCATATCTTTCGGCTTGGTTCGATTCAAATAAAATTGTCTGAATGTCTCAATCCGAAAATCTGTTGAATATTTAAAAGTGCTGGATACGTGAAAATTATTTGTTCACTAAGAATGATAACTGTCCTGATTTCATTACTTTATAACATTAAAGATTTCTGAGATATGAAATGAAAGAGGTGACTCAAAACACTTAGATCTACGAATCAAACTAAATCAATTCAGACAAACGGTATCTGATAAACTCTCTCATTTTATTCATACTATAAACTACTTTTTTTATTATCAAAATAAGTAAATTTAGAAAAGAACGCGGTAAATTTTATTTCATTCGCTTAACGTCTCGAGGAAGACGTAAAATCATCAACACGTTGGTTTCTGATCATATTTTAGAAATAGTCGAAACTTGTAGACTGGCAGATTTAATGAATATTCCTTTTTGGAAAATTCTACACAAAAAGCATTTAATTGATAGTTAGAGAAATGCCTGGCCTGGTTTTTCAACATTGTCGAATTGTCTTTATTCTATGGCAATGTTCTAGCAGAGACATACATAGCTGATTTTAAGAATTTGTTAATGATCTCATAGAGCGAATTTTAAGAGAGAATATCAAGAAACTCATCAGTAACTGAATGACATGGTAATGTTTAATTAGATTAAGATTAAAATTTTGTTTCATTCATGCAGCATGGGATTCTTACGGCCATTTACTTAATCTGAAATCACAAAGAACAATTGGTGCCTTGGATTACATATAAAATTGTTTTTTCATGAAGACTGATGTAGGATGATATTGCCACATCATAAGTCTTATAAATTCAGAAAATATATTTTGATTCATAAAAAAGAGAAAGTTAACAAACACAATCTAAAAATCACTACACAGTACTAATACTCATAATCTATCTCAGCTGAAGAGGGACCGAACCATGCCAAACAGATAAATTATAACATCTAGCTCAAGTTTTAATAGTGTATTTTTTAATTAAATTCTTAATGGTTATCGAGATATCAGAATTAAAGCTAAATATTCAGAAATCATGGATCTAAATAACTTATGAATAATGCAGATACATACCTGTGGAAATAATCACATGCTAAAAATCAATGATTCGACACTCAAATTTTATAAAAAAATCAACTTGGTCTTTTACAAATGTGTAGTAGAGTATTAACCACTTGGTAAACCACCTGAGTTTGAGGTCACATGTTAAAATCTGCACAGTAGTATTTTTAACCTGAAATAGATACTTCGCTATTTATAAGCACAAATTTTAAGGTATAGGATGTTATTCAGAGACCACTATTCTTTGCCTAGAAATTAATTTATATCAAATATTTAAAAGAAAATGACCACGTGGTTCGTAATTTCAGAAGTTAATATTATTCATGAATAGATGATTTGATATAATTACAAAGTACACCATTTCCAATTCAAAATTTCCGACTTTCGACTGTGGATATTCAAATATTCTTACATTTTATTTATTATTAAAAGTTAATGAATAGTTTAAAACATTCTACTTTTTAGTTTATTAAGAATATTCAGCTAGATTTTCGAGTCTATATTCGCTTTTGTTTACTGTGATTAATCGGAGCCATACAGCAAAGTTATTTTGAAAATCTACAATTTACTGTTAAAAACAAACATATAATAAAATAAACTTGATTTTTGTCAACGGACAGTCAGAAATTATGAATGAAAAATTGTTATTGAAATGCTGAACACATATTGCTTTTTAAAGCTGAGAGTCAAGAATGAATTTTTGATGATAAATGTCTTAATTATTTGCCATCATATAACAGCGTCATTAGGTGCATTGAACTAGTTGAATAGCACAATAATAAACTATATTTCACCATTTCACGTTCAGAATTTCCCATGGATTTATCTATAATTTCCCAATATTATGAATGAAATAAATTTTAAAATTTTAATAATTTATTTCGAGAACACTTTTTTGAATTTAAATGCAATGTATATAAATGAAATGATCCGTGTTGACATTCTCGAGATATCAGTACCATGAATCTGAGGAGTGGTGAAAACGGACAATTTGCCACTCAATTTTACAATGTAGAGATTCTCGTCTCGAAGTGCGATTGTATTCTAAAATTCAGCCAAAATATTTTATACCACCTCTTGTGTGCCATCTTAGCAGCTTTTAGCGAATCCTAGAAAAATAACTCTTCCCTTGCGTTCGTTAAGCCCTTTTTCAAGCTCAAAAGAATTGAAACATTACCCTATTACAATATTTGAAATTGTTTTTTTCATAAAAATGAAAATTTTGAATGTAATACGGTGTATTTGCTCATAGGTAATTTAATTCAATAGGGTGCTCTTCTTTAAATATATTTTTGATAATCTCAAATTTGATGATTTCAAAAAAAAGGAAATTATGAATAATAAAATGATAAAACATCCGCAAAAAGGTAAATTCAGAATGGGAAATGGTGTATAATTATATTAGAACATGAATATTTATCTACTATAAATCCAAACGTTTAGTTCAAATCAATGAGGTATGTTTTAGATTATTTAGCAATTTTTGGAGAAAAGACCAGTACCATGAAATTGAACCCTTATTCATGAGTACTTATCATTTGATACTCAGGATAGACATTCAGCGTTGTTCTCCAACAGTGATAATCATGTTCGACGGTGATATAAATCAATCTATTAAAACAAACCTTAAACGTGTTATATCTAAATAAATGTACACTTTACAGTCTATTCTGGTATCCTGAATCACGAACTTTAATGATAATAGAGATGCCTCAGTGAGCGAAATAAAATATTAGATAAATTAAAAAAGTTATTAAATTCGTTCCTCTACGGCAAAATATTAATGATTTTTTAAAAATTAGACAAAATTAATTAGAAAAACACACTCGAAAAAAATAAAAAACCTGAGGTATCATCGAGGTTTTAGGTTCGGCAGAATAATGAAAAATAAGAAGGAATTAGAAAAATATATGCCGTTTGATAGGGAATAATTTTTTAATTTCAATCGCCACAGCAAAAATTTCAAGATTCTACAGGTTATTGTTATATGATTGTGTGCATTGAGTAAAACTATTGGATTGATGTTGATGAGAACTGCAAACCGGTCCTTTTGAACCGACAAAAATAAGTTTATTAGTCTGTTCATGGGTCAAAGCAATGAGAGACAAAAAAAAAATATGATGAGTGTTCCATTTCCAAAAATAAAAAACAACTAAAAACAACACGTCATCATACAAAAATTGACAAATCTTTGAAATGTTCAGACATATGATGGATTAATCCTCGTATAGATTTGTTTTTTAATACTTCTTTGGTCGTTGAGATGATCCGAACGACTTCGTAGTCATATCAAACGATGAAAAATGTCTCAGACTTTTATGGTTAGTAATTAAGAACTTCAAATTATTGATTAAAAAATTATTATGTATCGAGCATTAAATTCTAAGTAATGGCAGCATTTACACTTCAGGATCATTAAAATTATCGAGTTGCAGATTATCATACATTCATCGATGAGTTATTGTCAAATACTCTGATTCTATGATGTTTGTAGTTACACCATTTCCCATACAAAACGCCGATTGTCCGATGTAGAGGTTCAAAGCTTCCGACAGGGTATTTATTATAAATAGTAAATTTAAATTTATAAAGTTTCTTTACATGCAGGTCATGATAAATTGCATCCGAATACACGAGTCAAGTATGGGCAGTCGTTTACATGCATTGGATACAGCCTAAAGGCAAGATTCTTTCGTAAATTTATCATTTACTGATGATGATATATTTAACGTCGAAATCTTTGACTGTCAACATCGGTGGATCGGCCTTTTTCCATGACAAAGTAGTAAATAGGGCTACGAGCATGATGAAAATTATATTAATCAATTTTTTCCTCAAATTTCATGTTTCAAATTCTGTTTATCGTTTATTGATTTTATTTTATCGATTTTAAGATCATTATATGTTTATTTGGGAAAATAGATCCATATGAGAAACGCCACCTGTAAATATTGATTTTTAGGGGTCCAGGACAAATATAAAATATTTATATTCGTCATACCTAATCGAACAGTTTTCGTTCAATTTTTTGCTAAAATCGAATAACAGAATTTTTTCAATAAATATTTCACAAGACTAATTTTGAATCATAATTTGTTTGGTTTGGATTTATTTTGTTTGCTAATAGATTAATTAGATTTGTTAAATCTGTTTGAGTGTCAAATGCAGTTGTTGATGTTACAATCTGTGGTCATTTACGTTCTTTTATTACTTCCAAATTTCGCGACTACACAGGAACTAGAGGGAAGTAAGAAAATTGAACTATCATTGGGAAAAACAACATTTAAAATCTCTCTCAAGATTCATATTGATTTTATCATTGACATGTATTTTATCCAATAATTTAGAAATGATTGGTGTATGTTTGATCAAGATAATATCGATATATTAACTTCTGATCCTTCAGAATTAATTATAGAACTCAAAAATAATGCCTCTCGTTCAACATCGTTGATAAAATGTCACACATTCGAATCAGAAACTCATTTAGAAATCAGCGGATGCAACGTGTCTTTTCAAACAAGGGAATCAAATTTCATCAACAATTATTCGATTGGGTATAAATTTATATTAAATATAAAGATAAATTACGAAATTGTAAATCATGATTTTCAATTTCCTATTGATAAAAAAGATGAGACATTCCTGGGTTTTACTCTTTATTATTTATCAATCCAGTTTGACAATTTCACTCAAAATTGTTCATTGAAGCATGAAGAAGTTTTAACCAAATACGACTCTCTTAATTCATCCAATTTAGTCTATCCTTGTGGATCGGATGATAAAGTAGGGTCTGTCCTTTCCGCTGAATCAAAGTATGATGTTCATATTCTCGCCAATCAAAATCATGAGAGACCGAAAAAACGATTACGATTTACAAGAAAACTATTATTCTGTATATCCGTCTCTTTCCTCATTTACCGCATCATGAATCGCCGAACAGACTCCAACAAATCTCAAAATTCTCAAGATATGCAATAATATTCTTAAATATATACAATTATGAATAATTTAAATCTACAATGTTTAAATTTTCGTTTTCATAAAAAATAGTTTTTAAAACAGTCAATAATTTGATGAAATTTTATTATCTTATAGGGTTTTCGTTCCATATAAGCCTTCGTTTAGTCCAATTTCGAGAGAAATAACCTAATTTGACTAGACCCCGCCGCAAATACCAGTCTCGCAAAATTGGATTGGACAAACTCTAAATTGGACTATATAAACATTAATTTAGAATCGAAAAACGCACATTTATCCCAAACCCCTCTATTATATTTCCCATTTTTTTAAATGTATACTTAAAGCGAATGATTTCGTAAAAAAGCGTATGTGTTCGGTTTAGATGAAAATTAGTCAAGTTAACCATTCAAAATCTATATGAATCGAATGTAAATGATCGAATTTATTTCTATGCTTTTCGAAAATTTTGAGATCATCAACAAAAATGAATTTTTTGGTTGAAAGAGGGTCAGAATATGACACTTAAATGAATTTCCTTCATAAAATTTTTTACTGCAATTAGATATGCATACATATGGTTTCATGTTTGGGTGTGAAAATAAGTAAGCTTATGATGCTAAGAATTGAATATAATTAAATTAGAAAAATGTTAAATGCTTACACAGACATAGTATCCACGTAAACGATCTAGTACGAATTTTTACGAAGTAATGAGCTCTTAAGTACCCCTTAACCCATATTTTTTCAGTGAAAAAAGTTTTCCATATACAATGAAAAAACCTGTTTGCTCAATATTTTCAACAAATGCAATTCGAATTGTTGAAATACTGTCTTAAGTAAATACGAAATATGTAAACATGTGTAACGGTAGTTGCAGATCTCATGCGGTTGGAATTAACCAGGTAAAAATCATTGGTATTAAAAAGCGGTTTATCTCACATTAACTCTCTTCTACATCTCTCATTTTAATGGATATTATTTGTTCTGATGTTTAAGGTATTTTATTAGCGAAAGGGATTTATCAGCTGAATATTTGCATTCACGATAAAGTCAGTCACTTGGTTATTTTTTTTTAAAAATAGTAAAAAAATAAATTGGTCGTCCTCTTAATCAGAATACTTCAATATATTTGGGATTATTTCTGTTATATTTATTCAAAAGTTAATCGGCGGTGATTTAATACAATCCAAATCTGTTTTCCAAAGGTCAAAATATCATAAAGATAGCTTTCCAACATCGAAAACGAAAATGTTTCAATTAATTAAAGCGGCTTTATTTGAAACCACGTTTTCTGGACTAGATAGTTAATTTCAAATCATGCCAAATATAATAATTTTTGTTTCTTTGGAGAGTGTTTTATCACGAAGAACTTAAAATATTTTTTCCCTGGAATATTAAAAAAATTACAAAATATAATTGCAGCATTAAATCGGGAAACCAAATAAATAGTAAACATCTTGATTTATATTTTGCGAGGTAGATCAAGTAGTTTTTTTATAACAGTGACAGAAAATTGGCAATGTGTTTGCAATAATAATGGATAAAACATTTTAGAGTTCAACATCAAAACTTTGTATCGGCCAAAAATTTATCAAACTTAAAAAAGTTGGTTAATTTTCGATTTTCATGAAATAATTTTGTAGTATCTCTAATTTCTGTGTTTATTTATGCCATTTCTCTCGAATTTTAACTGCAATTTTTATGCAATATCGTAGTTAAAGCGACACCCTTTCGATTTCTCATCATATGCTCAGAAAGACTTTAACCGTGAGTCTAATACTTCAAAATTTTTGATTGTGACACTAAATTAAATTTTGGCACATTTTTATCATTGATAAATTATTTTTAACGGGAAGAAGACAGCCATTGAACGTCAACCGAATTGAAAGACAATTTTGTTAATTTGAAAATTAATACCAATTGTAACTATATTTTTAACAATAAATATTTTTAGATCGCACGATTTAAAAGGTATAAAATAATGGCTAAATATGCAAAATCAAAAATTGTTTCGAGGCTGCCTTAAAAAATGAGCGTAAGACTTGCGATATATCTCACATTTCTTCCTTAATTTAACATTAATTTTACTTTCCAAATGCTGCCTGTTTAATCATAAAATTAAACAAACAGTAATAGAAATTTGATACAGATAACCGATATAGTTGTACATGTTGCAGACAACGTGGTTAGCTTTTGCCTCTATCTATAGATTTTTCATTCAAAAATTTCTAAAAGCTTCTGATAAAAAAATCAATTTAAAATTGTTAAAACGATTGTATTCATTATGATCTAGAGGGCATTCGGTGTTGATTCATGAACCAAACTTTCACGCTCATTACATGAAATCTGGATAGTGCTGATAAGATGGTTACTAATCGAGTATAATTTCGATAATAATCATGACAAGCTTTAGAATTATTTTAAATCCCGAGAAGAGCCGATAAAACATTTTAAATTAAAACGGAAAATATCGGTGATTTAAAGAATAACAAGAGCGTAAAATGGCTTGTTGTTTGTCTTTACTTGAAACAATATAAGCAGTTAAAGCTGCTTTTCTCAGCTTGGAAAACTATTCTAAAATTAAACATGTCTTTTTTGACTAAATATTCTTATGAACGATTTCAAATTAGACAGATCAGAATCCCTATAAAATTGTGAAATTTTGATTCACTATATTACCGGCTTCACTAATGAGGATTCAATAAGCTCAAGCATTTTAAACTAATATAAAGTGAGTCAGCCAATTTTCTTAACACTCCAGCCAATTTGTCGCTTATCAGTGATGCATCTGAGAGTGTGGAGCCATCTATTACCACGGTGCAAACTATTATCGTCTATGTGGAGAGAAACCGCAATTTTACACTACTTTATTGGAATATTTTCTAGTATGAAAAACTGGAATTAAAAAAGTTCAAATAAAATAACTAGGTTTTAATCGACAGAAATTGGATACATTCGCCAAAACATATTTCAATCTGGCGATAAAAATCAATACATTTTTTTGAAGTTACAGGGGTTTGAGTCAAGAATTTGAAAAAAGGCGTTGATGGGATCGTTGAACATTTCATAAATTTAATGAGGTAATATGTCAATAAGCTGATATCCCTCACCATGTTCCATTAATCTGTTATGCGGAATATATTTGAAAATGAAAAACCATATCATTAAGGTTGGCTAAGACTTAGACTTATTCATACAAATAAATCTACCAAATAATACAGATCCCCCTGAATTATTCTATAAAAAATACGCGAATGAAGAAGACATCAGGAATGAACACAAATTAATTAAACTTTAAAAAACCAAACATAATTGTAATTTATGCTTTTTTACATGTAAAACCTTGTCAAAATCTTATTGTAATTACTTTTATCGCCATAAAGAAACCTATTTATTTGAATTTGCCCATTTGCTCTCGATTTAAACCAAGTAGTTTAAATGTTATAATTTATATCTTTAAATTCAAAAACAAATCTAATTTGTTACTGTGAAAGGTTTGCTGCACAGCGCCGAGATGAAAATTGATCGCCCTTTTAAAGAAGGTGACTGCATTGTTACAGGCTCATTACTGCAGATTTGAAAATTGGCTGACCAAAGTTGTATTAACTACAAATATTCGAAACATATGAACTGTATACCACTCAATATATGAACGAAAAACTTGTGCAAATTATGTATAATATATTTTAGAGGATATTGTGTTCTCAACTATATTAAACCTAATAGATTTGAGAGAGAATATAGATTTCAGGTAATTCTAGACCTACTCAAAGCTAAACAATTAAAATCAATATTAAATATCATGTTTCTATGAATAACTCTTTTCGAATAATGATACTCAAAGAGACCGTTTATGTAATTAAGTATCCACA
>JWZT01002710.1:43840-63963 GCA_000827895.1 Thelohanellus kitauei | reverse complement strand
TTTTAATATATTTAATTTTATATCTGTTAATTTTGCTAATCTGAAACACAGTAGACATCATTTGATTTAACTTTTATGCGTGTGCGCCAGACAGTTAAATATGTAAAATTATTTTTCGATTTAAAAATACCTAATAGCGTATAATTCTCTTAAAATTTTTACATCAACGACATATACCATTTCCAAATATTAGAAAAGGTTCCAATGGACATTAAATTAACTTTTATTTTTCTTGACATTGTGTTTGTAATGTCATATGTAACTTGATATTACTGATTCTTTCGATATTAAGTAATCGTAGTTCCCTACAAAATACTTCAAACTAGTATGCTAAATTTAATAATTATAGATTATATCCACGAGTGAGAAAAGCGTTTATCAAGACTTTTTTATATTATAGAACCACCTATTCGGTAATTGGAGAAAGCATATTTTCGAAGATATCTTCAGGTGTTTTCTCAAACCTATCTCGCATCATTTTCAAATATAATACTTATTTACAGATTTTTAGCTGGAGTGAATTACTCTTGTCTGGCGACAAATATTTAATGATTTTTTTACGGAAGAGCAGAAGGCCTAAGGGTTATTTATATGTGAAACGGTTATAGGGTTAAGAGAGTTATTTAATATAAACCAAATCTTATAAAAATACTGTGGTGCACAGTTTCATGAACATATGGGGGATTTAATGGGATTGTTTCTAAATCTATATTATCAACAATAGAAAATCCTTATATAATGCAAATCTATCTATGTGAATGAAAAACCGTTGAAAACCTTGTTGAGAATAATTCATTATATGCATATCTCATTATAAATTCTTTGATAGTGTCTGTTTATCTATTATGAAAGCAGATCACAATACTAATCTAAGTTTATATCAAGAACATTACTTAAAAATGGCCTCAACATAACAATGATGCAAAGTGAAGGTCTCAGTAAATAATACACTAAAGATCTATACTTAAATTCAGATATCGATTTGACATGACTCGTGAAATGAGGATTCTTCTATTTTAATTTTACACCTGCCCTACATAACGTAAGGTTTAGAGTGAATATCTTTCATGGACAAATCTAATAGTTATAATTAATTAAACACATCTAAAAGATTAAGTATTTCCTGCTGATGTAGTTAGAAGTGTTGACAGAAATGATGCTATCACGATTTAAATGTGGGTTTGCATACGAATGATCACAGAGATTTCGTAACATGCATTTCGAAGTGCACTAGGAATGATCCTAATAATTAATGACTCACATCACCACATCTTAATGATTTATACATATCCCAGCTATTACAGACAAAATTATGTAATAATTACGCTGGAGTTTATTAAATAAGATAAAATATATACATTTCCTGAAATATCATTTCTGTGATGTTATATATATTTTATGGATAATTTGTTCGACGAATATATGTATTTTGACAGAATTCGATAAAAATGTAAAAATCATATAGAATTAAAGCCGTCACAAAGAATTTCAGACAACATTTCGAAATCCAATTTAAGGCCACAAGTTTCGCGCAAGCGCTTAAAAGTAATTTTAAGTAGAGTCTATCCAAATATCGTGCAAATTATATAGATTTGAAAATATGTTGTTACTGAGACTTAAAGTAATATCATTGGTATCATCATATTTTGATATGATAATTTCAAAAAATTTCAAAATGAGTTAAAAGACTATAACAGTATAAAATTCACAAAATATGACCATTTTAATCTCAAAAAATGATCTACTTTCTCACAATGTTGAGATACTGAATATATCTTAATTGGTCGTTATTTTTTTGTCTTTATCAAACTTAAAATGCGGTCATTCAAAGTAAATATATCTGATCTTACATTTCTGATTGCAATAGTGTTATTATAAGTAATACAATGAAATATATGTGTTGAAACAGCTTGATATAAATTTTTCGCGCGTGCGCGGTAAATAAAACGAATATTATGTATATTGACATTAATAATACTGTTTATCATGTAATTCTAAAAAAATATTACATGAGCGACTGGTAAGTTTGCTAATTAATGATTAGTTTCGTTTTGAAATTAAATTTAACTATATTTTTGACATTGTATACGAAAAGTGATATCCCCTTTGATATATTATATTCTTTTGATATTATAAATCATAGTTCTATGCGTTATATTTAAACATGTATGTGTATTTTTATATTATTTTATATCTATGTGGGGGTCAACGTCTTGTAACAACACTGATTTTTTTTTAGTCTTAAGCCTCGTCCGCTGCAATTTAAGAATTTAATATTCTCGAATACATTTTCTGGTGTTTTCCATTACATTTATCACGTCATTTTTTCATCTAATAATTATTTTGATTTTGTATACCGCTTTTTTGACAACAGCAAATTACTCTTTATCTAATCACCGCTTTTGAAATTTTTTTAACATAGGCATTAGAAAGTCTCGATCTTATTTCTATAGGAACTGGTTAACGGGTCGTAGTGTTTTATTCTAAATACATACTCTAATAAAACAAACTGTGGTGGTCAAATTCATGAACATTAAGCGGATTATCTGGTAGTATTTCTAAACTTAAATTATCAACAAAAGCAAAACAAAGAATGAGGCAAATCCATCTGTGTGAATTACAGATCCACCCAAAACATGCCTAAAGTTATTTATAAGATGGTTACTTCATAAATAAATCTTTGATCGTGCCTGATTTTCTATTCACAACGCAGATCACAATACCAATTAAAGTTTTAATCAATAAATTTAATTTTAACGTAGCCTGGTACATATCAAAGAATTCAACGTTGAGATCTCAGAAAATCATGCCCTATAGATCTTTGATTACATTCCTACCTCCGGATGTATGGCTCTCTATATGACCGATTCTTCGATTTGAATTTTTATTCATTGCTCCCAATATTGTTAACAGTATATAACTTTTATTATAAATCTAATAGTTATTCTCAACCAAATATTTCGAAAATACAGTCATCTTGGCCGATATCGTTTGCAATATCCACCGCAATGACGCTGTTCCGATTTGGTGGTATGCCTCATATGAGGAACATGCAGAAATCTTTAAATATGTATTTTAGAGTTGTCTAGAAAGGCGCCTAATAATGAGTGACTCACATCACTCAATTGTATTGATTTTCTTGTATCCCATCTATTGCAGACGAAATTTACCTACTTTTTAGGGTATTGTTTATTGAATATGCTAAAAATCCATACCTTGTCAGAAATATCATTCCTTCAGTGTTCGACCATTTTTACGAAAATTTCTTTGCATAACATATCTTATTGTAGAATTTAATCAATCACTAAAAGTCCAGTAGAATTTACGCAGTCACAAATAATTTCAGTAAACATTTATTAATCTATTATTACCCCCCAAAGTTTCTTTCACGAGCATAAAATGAAGGTCAAGTGGTCTAACACAACTTTTTTAAGTAACAAATGCAATATTTTTAAACTACATTATATCTGCTAGTGAGAATTAATAATTTATGTCACATTCTTAGAGTACTCAAAAGTTATTCTCGAAATATTTATGTATTCAACTAATTATGTAAATACAATCGACGCCAAATTGACTTTATTCTGTCGATATGCCTATGGACATATGGTTGGCTGATCGAATTTATTAGATAAGTTAGATTTATAGATAATTAAATGACTTGTTCTTGGAAGCTTTCAAATCTATAGTTACCGTCGCGTGCCCAGAAATATTAATTCAAGGTGATGTGTCAAGGGTTTATATAGACATCCATAAATGAAGGAGGGAATGGACTAGACTACTTAAAGCCATGATTTAGTAGAACCACAGCTTTTTGTGCTTATTATATATCATATGACGCCGAAAGTAACATTGTAGACTAAAACATATGTTTGAATTTAAATCTGCGTTCAGAATTAAATAGGCAGACATCATCATATAAATAATTGGTAGATATTTGTGTAATATTAATTAGCCTAGACATCTTTTAGCAGTTTGCACAATTATTACAGAGAGATTTGTTCATGCAGAATTTATACATTTTATGGTAGATTAGGTTCAGCAACGTTACGTGTCAGTATCCTATATATTCCGAAACATTCGAAAACGGTGTTTTAAGAGTAGGTGTTAAGATAAAATACTTGGAGAAGTAAATAGAGCCATATATATTACGCAGAGGAATACTGGGCCGCGTTAAAACAACAACCTAAAAACTGACCAATGACCATAGAAGGTTTACTGCAATGAAAATTAGCTATACCATGTTTAAATATAATTTAATGAATTATTTAAGCAATAATTTTGAACATTAGTGTATAAATTAAACATGTGTGATCCAGCTTTTTGATTATTGTTGACATAATTAGAAATATAAAGTTAGATATGACCCGACAGATACCATTTATATTGAAATCTATTCAATTTTCATTAAAATGAATTGATTCATGTATCGAGGCTTGTTTTCATGCAAATATCAATAATTTTTTTGACAATTACAGACTTTTCTGATGTTTGAAATGAAAAAATGTTATTTTTATCCGTATGGGTATAAATGTTTTGTAGAGTATACCCTCCCTTTTTTATTTTATTTTCGAAATTAACGAACAGTCAAGGCCATAGATAATTCAAAATTAATATTTTAAAAACTTAAAAATATATGAACTTTTTCAATGTATGTGCTATTTTTAGTATATAAATATATGTTAGTTTCTTTATTTAAAATGAATGTGTCCAATTATGATATGTAGTTCAATCAAGACATTTTTAAATACGAATAAAGATTTTTTGAATTCTACTATCTCGTGTGTAAAAAAAGACTGATACACATTTTTTAGTATTTGTTTTGAGTTCGTTATTGATGCAGCATTGTCATTACTGTTAATACTGTATTTCATAAATAATATCCAGCAGTTTAAATCAAATGTCGAATTTTTTATTATATTTATATTCCTTTTAAATTAAAAGATTTTAATTTAATGTTATATGTCAAAACGAAAAAATTAAGAAAAAAAAATCTGACGTTCAGTAAAAATACCAATAAAATCAGTCTTGATATTTGGCTCATAACTACTTTTATTTTAAATCCTTAATATTTAGAATTTTAATTTATAAAATATTAAGCTATGTTCACTATGTAGCATAGTCAATAGGATGTAAATCGGTACAGTTTATTTTTCCATTTATTCTGTCGAATGAAATTACGTGTGTTATCTGTACAAATATTCGTTTGTATGTGTACCACAATGAGCTAGATCGACATCTTTCATAAATGAAAATTACTTCATCGAACCGATGTGATATTACACAATAAATGCTGAAAATACAGATTATTACGATAGTAATACACGTTTGTATTGATTCACTGTTCAACAAAAATAATTTCATATTGGTCGTGGTAAGTATAATCCAGATAAGCCATTACTCATTTCGCATCTAGCCTGGCCATCTTTGTAATCACCTATTAGGAATGACTTCCATTTAAACTATGGCTTTAGATGATAGACACAGTTATTCTGCTATTAAAGTTAAGGCCATTGAGTTAGATTTATCATCATGAAACGAAATATAATGTACCGTATTTTCATAAACCTTAAAAAAGATTTACTGTTATAGTTTGTTTTCTGTTAGATGGGCCATTGCTTTTTTCAATATTTTATAAAGAGATCGTTTTTATATTTCCAATTACCTTACTTTCTTGAAATATGGGCTGCTCTAGATATTTGACTCATCAACGGGTCTATAAAATGCGAATTCTCTTGACATTATATAAATCGTTGTAATTTCATAATATTTTGTTTTTTGTCAGAACAGATAATGTCTTCCGTTTATTGGTGTTGAGAAAATCAACTGTTTATATGTATTTTCTGATCAATCTATCTACTGTTCATTAAGACCATTTTCTAACCATAATTAAACTAATCAGCATCATGATTCCATATATTGTTGCGTTCGTAGAATGAGTATTATCATGTCTTATTATACCATTAACATCTAAGCATGCGCGTATGAGTATACTAAAGTCAATCCTAACTAGATATCATCTAATTATTCACGAAATGTGAGTATATATGTATCTATGTTTTTAATATATATTATTATTTCATAGTCAAACGAGATGGTATAAACAGAATATGGTTTTATTTGATAAATGTCTGACACAATTTCTATAATATGATGAACTATAAGTGATATTTTATCGTTAATCTGAATTCGTACGAGTTAAGCATGGATTAGATCATTTTTGATTGCGATATCTCACAATCTATAATACAAATACATTCAAAATTTCTGCATAGTACTACAACATTTTATAGAGTATTTATTAAAAAAAATTTGAACCGTATATATGTTATTTATCAAGAAAACAAACAATAAATTATTTTTGAGACACCTTCGATAATAACAGTAAAAAAAACAGGAAATTAATGATATAAAAACGATGAAAATATTTATAATCATATTTAAATAGGCAAGCTAATTTATTTTGGTCCGTCCATTTTTAACTATTTCTTGTTTATACTATTCTTTTTTGAATTGCGATTCAATGAAGAATGAATCAAACTCGATTTTTTAAGTATCAATAACATAAAGACGGATAGAAGCATAATTGATATAAAGAGAAATTGAAAAGAATCTGTAGTGAGATAATTCGATACAGTCTTTATGCGTAATATCATCCGTAATTGGCGTGTAATGGAATTGGTATTTCTGTGAATGACCTATATTTACGCATCGCTTACACATTGTATCGTTTCGAATACATACATTCTCACAGAGATGCTCTGTTTTGCTGCATATTTCTACTTTCATGAAGATTTACTGCCACAATCGTATTCATCAGATCCATCCCTGCATTCCTTAATTCCGTTGCACATTATATTATTGGTGAGGCATTCGGAACTGCCACATTTGAATCCAGTACAATATCTCCCTGAAAATTATTTAGATTTACTTAAGCATTCAACATCATATTTTTTGCATATGTGCTTATGGGATATTTCTATTTCTTGATCATAACAAAAGTCCTCTGTTTGAATGAGAGGATTGCAACGATATTTTTTAAATTTAGACAAATTTTTGTATGAATCTTATTAATGAAAAGTTCACCTTCAGAATATATTACATGAATACTAAATTGAATTAAATCCGAGAAATTCCACATCGACAAAATATCAAATCTAGTAGGATGTAGTAAATCGATGCGGATAAATCTTCCCATTTGGATCAAATATAAATTGTATTTGATGATTCCGAAAAATGATACATAATCCACATTCAGGAATGCCTGTCATGATAAACAAAAATATCAAAGATATTAGAAAAGAATATTATGATTAATATATGTGAATGAATGATTTTGTTAGCGATTGTTTAATGAGGCACAAAGTATACTTTTTTAAAAGACTTAAATGCCCTAGAATTAGATACTTTGAAGTTAAATTGCATAATGTTTTAAAATGTTAGTGACATGAATATTTATATAAAGACTAAATTAATTTCTATGCACATATTTTACATGATATATAACGAATTTTCAGTTATTTTACTTTAATCAGTAATTTTTCACAAAAATATATGAAATGATTACGTGGAGCATAAATGATTAACAAGTTAGATATAGAAGCAAACCGTATTGCGGCATAAAAAATTCAGTATACTAGATTTCTCACATGTTTTTAATGTGGTTTGTTGTTATCATATATTGTTTTTATAGGATTGATCATGATGGGTCTTTATTATACAGAATAGGTTATGATCGAACCATGTTTATCTGAGGTAAAAAGCGAAATAGGTTACAGCCTTAAATTAATGCGCATTTGTAATGAATTTTATATAAAATAATTCAAATAAATTAAAATCTAAATATTTTTAATGATATACCGCATTTTTTTAAATATCTATAAATGAATTATTCATAAATTGGGAAATGTCTCAATTAATAGTTTTTGAATATGCACTTTTGTAGATATGAAGAGGCTTTTCTAAAATATATATTTAATAAAATAACGAGTTACTATATTACAAATGATCGTATCTCTGAATCTATATTGTGATCTGTTTTGCATAGTAATGGATGATGTGGAGAACATTATTTGAAACGAAATTAAGTTTTGTTTTGATACTTTTTTTATTTTACGAAAAATATTTTTTGCCTAAATCATAGTTTTTGATGTCAACTACGAGGATTAAAATATCGCAAACAATCAAAAATTTAATATGAGGTAATTATTTATATCCGTGCGAAAATATATATGGTAAAAACCATTAATATTTTGTTGCTAATGATTCGCGAATTTATAAAATATATGTAAACTTTATATTGAAGAAAAAAATATTCAAAAACGCATGGATATTTCAAATACAATTTGATATCAAATTATGATTTTAATAATAGGCATGTTTTTGATATTCAAGCTTTCAAAAACCTACAATAAAATATTCAATAATGTTTTGAGAATAATAAATTTATAAATAACATGAGAATTAAGGAATATGAAGGATGTTAATAAAACTACCTTTTGTGTTTTTATCAAATTTATATCTATTCCTTGGAATACGAGTAAAGTCTGATTTCGAAGAAGTAAAGCGTAGGGGTACGACTCTTCATAATGTACGAATTTAATCACTTCTAAAGCAGTATGATAGCATTTTTTGAATGAATAGAAACGATAAAAACAGATTTGTTCATGCGTAGTAAATGACATCGATCTGATATAAGCTAGTAAATACAGATTTTTTGGTGAATATTCAAAATCAGTGACATTTTCCGCCAAAAGCTTCAAATAATTTGTTTTCAAGCAAAGTACAAAAAGGTTATGACTTGAGTCGAGAAAAAGTAATAAATTTTTATGATGATCTACTGTCATCGATAATACACTAAACCCGAATTCGTACAAATCAAGCGTATCGAAAATATCGTATTTGCGTTTATAAACAGATAGTGTATGATGTTTAAAATAGTATATATCTCTTGTCAATATATCCACAGACATAGGAAACATTGGATTAATTGATTGGGGTATCGAAAAAACCTCTGTTTCATATATTGGAAAAGGATTGCCCATATAATCTAACTGATAAATGATTGAATTTCTCATAATAATAGAGAGTATTTTATTAACATATTCTATTTAATAAAATATTTATACCATTTGAAATACAAAAATCAGCGTATGTCTTATTTGCAAAAGGATTATATATTTGAGCAACACAAACACCCGGATCTAATTTGGAGAATCTATTGATAATTAATCCTACCCGTCAAATCCATCCACTGGCTGAGTACCTGGTTCACATTTCAGATTCTCGAGTTTAAAATCTGAATAATCGTCTTGACTACAATAATTCAATTCGTAATAATAATTAAATCGGCTAATATGATAAAAGTTATTACCATTGAAAATCTTCAAGATAACAGGGACATGACTTGTTGGTATGCAAAGTGACCGTTCTGTTATCAAAACACATTGCGCCAGTATTCTTTTTCAAATAAACCACTTCATGACCTTGATAACAATTTCGACTTGATCTTGACATGCTCCATGTAGAATAATCGCCAATTTGGCATGGCCGCTCTATCATTATAAATATAACTACTAAAAATATTTATAAAATCTACAACTGCTATAATCAATTGTGACATATTCGATTTTCGTCCAAATACAACAAGTCGTTGATTTTCAGCAACACCGATAATTTGAGTGTCAAGTATGATATCATCTTGTTCGAAAATAGATATATGGTAATATGTGATTCCTTCATCAAACGAATAAACCATTTCATTGGTTTTTGTATCAAAACCTACAATTATCCCACCACCGTTAAGTGTTTTAACCCACAAAGATAAAAATGGAATGATTCTCCAGTTTTTTCCTCCGTCAAATGTTAGAAAATGTGTTAATTTATCGCCGAGTGTTTTTAGTTTTATCATCCATTCATTTGGGAAATATTCCATGTTTGAATGTTTACACTCGAGTTTTAATTTGTGTTCAAATAAACTATCCACGCTATTGCCATTTTTATCTTTGTATTTAATTATATCAAATGATTTTCTATTATTCATTGATATATACGTTTTTAAATAATGGTTTTTATAATATAAATTAGACAGTATCACCCCTGGTAATGTAGGATGGATCATTATGTAACATTCATCTTCTGAGTTATGCAAATAGCACACAACTCTGACAAAATATGAGGTTTTGATTGATGTAAACAGACATCTTGCTCCATCTATATCGGTTACAACAATGTAATAATGCCTATGAACATCGTTGTATTGCTCCACATTCTTTAATCAATATTAATTACTGAAATACGAAAAAGATTCGGTAAAATGACTTCAACTTTTCGTTTACTCTCATAATCTAGTATCATCAAATTCCATTCGGATTCTTCAAGACCTCCAGTTTTATTTGATACTTTCTTGTATTTGACAAGCATCGATGTTGGCGCCTCAATAATCCATCCATCAATCGATTCAACATTGAAAATTGGAGAATGACTGTCAGACATGTCGACTATTTGAATCCAATCATTCACTAAATTTAGTAAGAATTTACGATAAACAACAACTATCCATGGCTTATCATCGACATATGACATTGATTTCAAACATTCGCTAATTTCGTTGAAGGTTTGACCATAATCTCCACTTATATACAATAAAGAGCAATCGATCTGAATCATTACATTTTGGAAGAACATTTATATATCATTAAATTAACGAATTATCGCTGATATTTTACGATTAATATGACTTCAATCATTTAATATTTCTAATAAATCTGTTCTTTAACACATTAAATTTAGCCTTGAAATCTATCTAATTGCTCATGTGAAATCCGATTTATATCTTTTCATGACATCAGATTTTAGTAGATAACAAATCAGTTATGATAAAATCAAAGAAAACACGGAATTCAAAGTTAATGAGTAAAAGTCAACTTTATTCAATGACCATTCTAATAAATTTTTAAGTTAGAATATTTCACAGTAGATAAAAAAAATATAATGAATTATTTCTTTGTGAATTTGCCATTCCAAATATCTGCTTTCAAACTATATTTAATGCAATATCTTGACATTTATTTCGCAAAAAGAGGAAATATATATATCAATAAATGATTATTCAATCATAGTTTATCACTCATAGAAATAGATTTACATTTTTATTCAAACATATAAAGTAATATTTGAATGTACAATGCAATCCATCTTTAATTTTAGCTTCTTATACTGTAATTCTTCAAATTATTTGAGATAATTCTAAATTTTATGATGCGCAATTTAATATATTTTCCAACAATGTTGGCACATTTTTAGAAATAACTTTAAAGAATCTGTTATATAAAATAATCCTTTAAATTACAATGAGTTTTCAGGACCATTGTTCAGCTTTTTTTCATCACAAGTAATAATATTTAAAAATGACATATCTGTTACTGTGTTAGACTAGTTTAACGTATATCAAATGTATTTAAATTAAAAATAATAGAAAAATCCACAGATTGTTGTTAATCATATAATTAAACATGTTTGTGTGGTTCAGACATGATCGTAAAAGCCGTCCAACATGAATAAATATTATTAATATATAGCTATAAGAATTTGATAAGAAATTATGTGAGAATCTCTAATTCTCATACTTGGTATCACAAAATATAGCTTCCGAAACTGTTTGTACTTAAAACTGATCAATTTATATTGTTGATACTCAGAGGTCATCCTTAAATTATGAATTTAATTTTAAAAATAAATATCATTTACATATTATTTCTACAACTTTTTAATTTGTATATTTTGCATTATAACGAGAAAATCACGCAATAACATTAATTTTGGACACGTTTACGTTATTTTGAATGATAGTCAATGAAGATTTTCTGACATATATATTTGTCTCAAAAATAAAATCGAATATAGATCAAAAGAGATGTTTATAAATAAAATATTATTATCAAAATATCACTTTTTGTAACTTTCATATTTTAATGAATTTAACTTTTATGTGTGACCAGTAACAAAATATTGTTAATGCTATACTTCAGACTAATCAATCGGGTCATTATAATGTCATTTATTTGATATAATTACAGAAAACATTCATATAAACACATCTTTGCTGTATTAGGAATAGCGTTCCAAATAAAGAGATTAATATGATCTTTCGTTTATTAGACAGGTATGAGTATTATTGAAGAGATTGTTTCTTAAACATATCTTTTATCTTTTAAAAAAAACAACCATGAACATTCGAATATAAAATCAAATAATCGAAAAACTCTAACTCAAAATTATGTATATTTAAAAATAAATATCAAGAATAATATCATGTTTCAATACATTCTGTAAACTTTTTAAATCTTTACGCGTAAAACATGCAATTTAAACAGGAAAGTAAATTTATGTGCCGATATAAATTAACCGATGAATCAATAGACTATAATTAATTAATTATTTTTAATTTCTGCTTATATAATCGCAGTTAACTTAGATAGGTGTATTAAAAATTTTATTGAATATGTTTAAAAAAAATATTTAAATTCGGGTGTTAAAATCTGCGAACACTATTAATACTGCTTTAAAAAATTTCGACTATTTTTTATGTAAATCAACGATCCCGGTCAACAAAATCTATAATTGATCAACTAGACAAATTGTGATATTAGTCTCAACCCATATATATAAATATAATTATTTTATCACAATATGTCGAAAAAAATTATATCTTATTTATTTCTGTTTCTGAAGTAAATATAAATATATATCAAAATAATAATACGAAAAAACACCGAGATCCATAACGATCAAAATTTGTGTTATTTAATTATAGACAAAATGCGTAGAGACCTCTAAATAACAATATTAATTGATAATATGCCCATAACTCAATTTTTGTTTAATGATTTATCCGGATCAAAAAAATTTTATTACTTTTTCAAGATTAACAATGATTATTACAATCATTAGTGTTGAATTATAAATCGTCGATGATTGATGATTTACAATGTCTTCTAATTAAACAGGCAGCAATGATGAATACATTTTATCAATAATAATTAAAAATAATGAATAGTTGACAAATCACTTCACATATTATTAATCAAATTAGTTCTGTATAATCTATGGCAAATTTGAATGATATGAATAAATATACGTATCATTATTCATCGTCCAATACAAAATTGGTTAAAAATTATAACTGTCATAATCAATCTAAATTGACTTGCCCTTTTTGAAACTTTTGTCACATTATAAACACTTCAAAAATAATAATGAATAATTCAATTTAGAACCTTTTGAGGGATTTAATCACATTCTCATTTTTCATCTAAACAACGAGACATAAAACTATTTAATTTTCAATTAATTAAACGTTATTTAAAAAATACAAATCTTCAAGTGTAAAAGAATCATTTTCTTTAAAAAATGGTAGTGAAAATATCGACCCAGCAAATGGAAAAATATATATTTTATGTGGATGTATTGTTAGTTGAAATCACTTAATGTTTTGAAACATAAAAATGAATATTTGAATACTTACTGATTTATTATTTTGGTAACCGATGCGTGACACGAAATTGACGAATGTCGGATGCGGTTTAATTTCAGACTCTCCAGTATAATTGTGATAGTGTGATATGTTTAAATCTGAATTTATGTAAAAATATGATGAATTTATCACTGAATGACAAAACATATGATTTTTGATGGAAATTACGTCGGTTACAATCACAGGATCTCCATTAATGATCACTGGGTATCTTGTAAAAGAACGCCCAAAATTATTTGAAGCATAAAGCTCAGAATCCCTTTGGTTCATGTAACCTTGATTATTTTTTGTAATAATTAATATCAATCCATTGTTATTATGGAATATTCGATGATCCGAATTCCCAACATTGATTTTATTCTGACTTATGATGAAACATACAAATGAAATGATAGGAGTTAGCTCTGGTGATGGCTCAAGAAATCCATATTCTGGATATAGAGCTGCAAAATATTGACAACACACAGCCAGTAATATTGAAACAATACAATAGTTACTCATTTCAGTATGAATATTGGCTTGTAGATAGGGTACCTACATCAGTTTAAAAAGAAAATTACGCCCTAATTATTTGAACAATTAGATGCGGCACCTTCTATCACTAAATGAAGTTTTAATTTGAATAAATAATTGTTAATTTGATCAATATAATTATGTTATAATTTAATTGACTAAAATGCGAATATACACTAAATCTTAAAATTATCTATGAAATTCTGACTAATATTCATAATTTTACAGAAATTACTCAAATCAAATTGTAATTGTGGATTTAAATTAAAATGTATTTTTCTTAATTTTTTTACTCAATAGCAAACCTGTTACAATTTTTTGGAAAGAAACCAAATCGCTTTCAGGATTTTCAATTTTTTTCCTATTATCATGCCGCAATATTTATAATGTATTAAAGATATCTCTGTTGAGTTATTTTAAAACATCGTTTACTTTATATGCAGTTTAAATGGCCTCAGAAACTTTATATGTCAAATTAGAGTATTTGTTGATAGAATGTTTGAGTAGTACATCTGTATAAAATTGAATTATTCTAGTTCATATTCATAAATTTATTTGAAGCATAGAATTCTATGGAGGAGATCAAGCTGGGTGAAATCGATGTAACATTCATCAATTATATATATAAATATAAGTAATCATAAATAATTAGTTTTAATAAAAATCGAATGATATTATTCATAAATTATATGCCAATTTGACCGAGATCAAATAACCAAATATCATTAAAACGACCCAAAATATCCAAATTTCATCGTTGTAAAATATCTGGCTGACGGCAAATACATAAAACAGAGAATTGATTTACAGTTTGAATCGATGCTTTAAATTACAAATTGTCATATTTTTAGGTAGTTAACAAATTATGAAATTTCGAACACAAAATTTTTTTTTAAATTCTCATGATCTTAATTGATTGTAGCTACATAATAGTTGTATATACCTAATTAGGGATATAGGTGATCGTTCGTTTCTACCATAATGCTGTTCCAAATATCTATTTTATTGCAACTGTATATATGCCATTACTGCTATAATAACATATCAAAACCTTTTGAAAAAACGACGTTTCACTTTTAATCAAAGTCAAAAATATTTTAGTCGAGGTTATTATTCGAAAATATCGGCAACTTTATTAAATGTTTGAAATCCTAGATATGATAGGTTGAATCATATTCCATATACTAACTTTGTATGTATATACGATCAATAAGCATTAATCTCTGAAGTATTCGTAGGGTATGATAAATGTTATTCATTGTAACTGTCTTCAAAAAAAACTAGTGTTTCTCCCAAAACATGTTACTTCATTGAGTATCCTACGAACCATTTAGTCGTATATTTTTAATCAAAGTTAGATTATCACTCTGATAGTCCCTTACCAATAGGTAATCTGTGTGCTATCAATGGCATTGACAGATTTGAAGATCGCTTAGTCTAGATGCTTTATTACAAATATCTTCATCGTATCCCTAGAAATCCATCTAACCAACGTTTATCAAACGAATTTTTTTATCGATTTATCACAAAATATCTCTTCGAAAGATTTTGAATGATGGATTTCGGTCTCTTGATTCTGTAATCAATGTTATATTTGGCATCTATTGAATGAATATGATACAACCTTCTACATACAAATCGTATTTATTAATAATTCCAATAATTTTTATATTATGCGTTGTATATCCGCTGATAAATTCATCGCAACTTATAAAAAACAAAATTGATTGATAGATATTATGAATCTTGTTTTCCTCATTTTAATTTTGTATCGATTCTGTAAATTTATTATATAAGGCATGACAAACCGTAAAAAGACAAAATACGAATACATGATGTTATTCGTTTGATTAGTTTAAAATCTAATTAAGATGCTATATAACCTATATATCATTGGATTTTAATCTTACATAATAAAAACACTTACGAAGATTTTATTATGATGAGCTGATCGATTGTAACGAGGACAGACAGGTATTCATATTAACTACGAAAATATAACTCAAAACTTATACTATATCAACAAATCCAAATTAATGTGGCGTGTATCATACATTCATTGTGATTGATGTGTATACCTTAATTCATCAATAAATTTCACAAATTATTAAGTCTTTACATTGATCATGTGTTTCGGCGATTAAACTGCAGCGAAATTTATATTCATTTATAAATGACTAAAATTCGCTAAGGAATAAAAGAATTGAAAATAATGTATATGGTTCATCATTCGAGGAATAATAAAAAGAGATGTAATATCATATTCATCGGTTTGTAAGCAATACGTAAATGTTTTTGGCAGGGGTTATGAACCTTTGGGGTAGAATATTATTTGTTATGGGGTTGGCTAATGAATTTTGAAAATATGACTGATTTTATTTAGGTCGTAAAATTTATTATTTAACTTTTTTTTTCTATTGGTATATATGATATTTTTCTGACTTCATTTGTAACAGAGGACCCATAGTAAACTAAATCGTTAAGACTTAAAATATCTAAATTTTTTCCGTATAAAATATATTAAACCATTAATATTACATCCTATAAAACGGATTTGCGTTGCGTAACTTTATGCCGTTGCCAGATCATTAATATATTAAACATTAGTTGATATATGAAGTATCGAGCATTTTCATATACATCTTTCAAGCTTGACGTTTAAATAAAAACCATATTTACACACCCTGTAATTCATAACGCATATATCTGTGCGTTTTAAATCAAATAAAATCTATTTCGTTCGAAATATACAAAATTCATTGAAACTTGGAAATAATTTTCAATTATAATTTGTATTACTTTTAACTTGTGAAAGAGAATCAGAATTTTAATATTATTATCGTATGTATCACAGCCAAATCTGAGTTACTCTTACGAGAATCGAAGCAAATTATTCAAAAATTATAGCGAAAACCTGTAAATTATTTGATTCATGTGATGGTTTCAAGCCTTTTTTCGAATCTGAGATTGTGAATTATGGGTATGAATGGCTCTCAGATATTTATTAAGATCACTTCAAAGAGTATAAATTCGTTCAAAATATAATGAATTATACATCTTGTCAATATTTTATATTTTTATGTTTTATTGATAAATTATAATTTCAATATTTCTAAAATCTGTGATTAGAGCTAGATTTAAATACAAAATGTTTATAGTTCTCCATATTTCCTTAATATTTTAATTTTGAAATTGAGGCTACTTGGTACGATTTCGAGAACGTTGTTCGCATACAAGGTTTTTTAATATCATATGTGATTGTATAAAGAATTCATTTGAAAATGGACATAAAACATAAGATTGCGAAGAAAAGAAACGTATAATGAAGATTATTTCCGTCTATGATTCACGTCGTTAATACATCTTAAATTAAAAACTTCACTGTTTTAATTGTTCCTATATAATATCAGCTGAATCATTGAAGCAGAGCATACTGCAACGTGATTTTCACATACATCCGAACGTTTTAGAAAATTACCATTTATTTACGATCGAAATTTTTTGCAGGCAGAGTAACCATGTTTTAAGCTTGTGGGACTTATAATAATCCGAATATAGATGCAGTTGAAGAATCTTTTAAGAATGCGCCTCAGATGGTAAGAGCGTTGAAAACTTATATATAAAGCTGATGAGTCAACGTTACCCGCAGTCAAAGATATGTTCCGAGTCATAAATTTTGAATAATCAGTTAATTAAATAGAATTAACATATCATGCAACACAGTAGACATTAGATTATCTGGCATGTCTGCCGATATTTTCGATCATATATTCTATTAATTTAAATATCCCCATTTCAAATATTTAGTATTTAGCTGATGAATCCATAGACTTTGGAAATTGCTTAGGCATATTAGTTTATACTATGAATATACATTATGGTTATTTTAATACCAGTTTATCGTCTGTAAATCTCGTGGAAAAATATTAATTGTGTGTGTACAGATGGGGCCTTAAATATGATAGGATGTCTGTCGGGATTTCAGGGTACGAAAAGGAATGAATCCACGAAAACCATTGAAACTCAAATATATGATTCATCGACGAATATTAGCAACGAATAAACTACAACAGGTAACAAAATAAAGTAATGATAGAATACGATTAATTGAGTGTATTTTAATAAAATCAAATTCTTTTGAACACGTGACTCTTTCTAAGAATATTTAAACAGTTTATTGCAACCAAGCATTATCTGGTTTTTTGCAATGAAGTGAGATTATGATCAATATGAAAAATTCTAAAATATGTTTTTGATCTTTGTAATGAACTAAAACTATTAAGTAACAGAAAGCAAAACCACAGATTCAACAACTCTAAATCAAAGAACAGATGTGAACAGAAAATAGCATATATCGTTGATTATTTGCAGTATTGAATGAATTAAATTTATCACTGCAGAGACCATGTGCAACATGTATCGACTTATCAGAAACTATTAAATTGCCCAAAATAAAATTTAAGATCCTTTAAGCAAAATTTGACAAAAATAAAACTTACGTGTTGCCAACGTTACCTGGATTTTATTGACAAAATGATGTTGAATCATATCATATATATTATGTTCATTACTGTTAAACAATATTTAAAGATGGTTGGCGAAAAAACATCCTTATATTCTTACAATCTCCTTGACACTGCTTTTGAATCAAAAAAATTCCATTCACTGAATAAATTAAAGATGTTCTCGAGACATCATTGGAATATTTGATTGAATTCATTAATACCGTTTGAGGCCAAAAATGATTCCTACTTATTGTCAATTTCAAAATTCTGGATAAAGTGTTTGCAGTCATAACAGGTTATGTCTGACACGCTTTTAATTTTGTTCCATTTCCAACTGCATATTGTTGGGAAACCTTGCTTTACAGCCTTTTGTTTACACCGAGTAAAAATTTAAGAAGACTTGACGCAGATTATGACATTTGTTTTGTTCTTGCCGATAATTTTCCTAAGAATTAAAGATCTTGTGAATCTCAAACCAACTGAAACTTCCCATTAAAGTTAACTTGGTTTCACATATTATCAAAACAAAGTTAAATCAAGGTAGTTTACATTATTTTTAAGGCCTTAATACTCAATTCGCATTTTTGTATAAATATACAACATGCATATCGGTATAATGCTTTATTGAAAAATAAATAAATAAATTTGATAAATGTTAAATTTGATTTTTTTAAATTATAATCAGAAATAAAATTTTAAACAAAATATTGCATATTGTTTCATTATTAAACACAAAACTCGAGTTTTGGTTAGTTTGTAAAATTTTGATTTATCTTGTGTATCATATATATATATTCAATGGTTACGAATCGAAAGTTTAGAAACGTAGTTAATTAAGGAGACCAGAAATCATTTTGAAATGGTGGGCCGAAAGGCATTGGATAATGGATTATATGGATAAAATCATTGCGGCCTAAAAACATTTATAACCGAGGGCCGAGAAGCTTATTTATTTTAGCGATGGGAACATCCAATTTTTTTAAGATTAAAAATACTCTCAATTAACAGAATGGATCGTAACTGTCTGTATTTTTTGTAGTTTTTGCATTGTTATAGATTTAATTGAAACATTTTGCACCAAAAAGTTTTCGATTTACCTATGTTTCAATTGTAATCACTATAATACTTAAGGTTACGCCATCTATCTGCAAAAATTCATTGTATATCGTTTATAAAATTCACAACGAAATTTAAAATTAATCTCTAAAAATGATGAGTCTTCAGAACAATATTTTAACTTAAGATGGTTCTAAATTATGTTATCCTATGATAATCATTATTTCTATATGAAAGGATGAGATGCGCACGGTGTTTTGATGATATTATTTAAGCACAGGCCATCATTATATTATATAAAAAACTTACATATATAAAAAATATTTTTTATTATAATTGAAGCTAATTACAATTTTATCGAAGCATAATGCTTCGAGTTGCAGATAATTGTAAAAACTATTTTATAAGTAAAAATTACACGCATATGCACAATAAACGCTCATTTAGACACACATAATTGAATTTTATCAATAATAATTCATTTTTGTCTTTTGGAAATTCGAGTTATCACAGAA
>JWZT01002710.1:28843-41199 GCA_000827895.1 Thelohanellus kitauei | reverse complement strand
TTCTTTATTTCTATGGGAAATATTTACGAAAATTAACGAAAATTGTTAAACCAAAGTCCCAGAAATCAGAATCTGATCCATTTAACACTAGTACTCGAAAGAAATTATAACGTCAGACTGTGATAGCTTTTACCGAAATATACAAAAATACAAAAGAAAGTATTATTTATGAGATGAAATTTACGAATAGATCTAAAATCAATTATATTTGAAGTGCTAATTGCTGATAAAATATGGATAAAAAAATAGATCGATTTGATCTTAAAAATTACGGACCATGTGAAAGTGTCAGACTTACAGTGTTTGCACTAACATCTGTCTGATTGCAAATCATTTGGCAACTGTGCAAATCTTTTATTGTCTTTGCAAGACATTTAGCGGATTTTCTGATGATTTGTCGGTGTTGCAAATCATTCGGCGACTTTGCAAGTCATTTGTGGCAACATTAAATTTTAATAACAAATTTTTAATTGAAAAAAAGTTATGAACATATTTTTTATTTTCTGTGTTAAGATTTAACCAATGAGACGTGAATATATCTTCATTTGAGTTCACATTATGGAAAAGCCTTATCTTGAATGACCCAGAAATTTAATGAACAAGCTAATCGTTGTCAGAAAATTTCAGTGTGGGTTGCTGTTTCGATATCTGCCGTTTTATCTTTTTGCAAAGATGTTGTGTCAATTCACGGAAAATCGTTTCAGATTTCACAGAATCTCAAAACTTTCCCTCAATTGGAAGATCAAATATAACAATTATTGACAAAGCGAGAATTCATAAAGTAATGAAAATAAAAGAATTATTTTTTCACTATAAAATTAGATTCGAATATATCGGCGTATATTCTCCTCAGCTAAACCCCATTGAGGAATATTTTTCGAAATTCTAAAATTCAATTAGAAGAAAAATAAACGAGAAATAGCCAAGAAAGCAACTCAAAGATATTGCTCCTGAAATTATAGAAACGGATAGAGAATACAACAATAGAGGATATTTCAGACATGATAGGTTCACAGAAATAGGATATAGACTAGAACACTTCTAAAAACTATGAATGTATTCATTAATTTTTTTCCAAATAAAAATATTTATTGTTAAAATTTCACATTGAGACAAATTATTTGCTGAGGCACCAAATGATTCGCAAAGCCGACAAATGTGAGTGCAAAACACTGTCATCATTGAATATTATATACAAATAAAAGATTTTTTTAGACATGTCCATTCGGTTTGATTAATAAACTTTGAATTGTATTTAACTTCTCAAGTATTATTTTAATATTCTTAGTCATTTATAGTCGTTTTTTGTTAAATATATACATTAAATATAAAATATTTTTCGAAACTTTGTTGCCGTTAAAACAGGGATATTAGTAGATTCAAGGTTATATTCACATATTTTGATAAATTCGTTGTACTAGATTATAGATAAAAAATTATCAAATTAATAATAGTGGGCTTTTTTGCATAGAAATTCATTTGTTTTTAATCATTGTTAAATAGATTTATAAACGGTATTAGGCTACTCTATTTAAACCAATTTAATGCTGATAAAACCGGATTAAATTATAAACAATATTTAATTGATTTTTTTTAATCAAATCTTTATTGAAATATATGTTAATCATAAAAATTGCAATAGATTAAGTAACGAAATGACTTAAAATTGATAATAAAAGTAAGATTATGATTATGTGTTATTTGATATATGTGAAATATTATTTATTTTATTTTTAATCAAAAAATATATCCACGAAGAATTAAATTGAAAGCTATGTTAATAATTCATATTTTTGGCATTTGAAATCCATTCATTTATACTCTTTACGATTAAAAAATACTTTAAAATATGTTTCTAAAAACTTTGAATATTTTGATTTTCAAATGTGCATAAAATTACAAATTATACAATGAATTATGTGTATTTTAAATTTCTTAAATATTATTGTATAAATACAATTTGCTGTTATTTATATTTTGTTTCTATTTTTATAAAAAACTTATATGAATGCACATTTAAAAAAGTTGACTTTGTATCAAATAATCAGATATTATTACTGGAATATTTTTGTGCGCATATCCATTTATCTGCTTTCTGGCGTACAAAATATCCTGTTTTGAAAATTATGACCAGTAGATATGAGTGTTGAGAAGTAGTGATTTTGTTCAAATTATTTAAATAAATTAATAAAGATTGGATTTTAGTTTGTTTAGAACAAGATTGAAAATTCTAGTGTCTAATATGCGCAAATGTGTACGGAGATTTGACTGAGTCTGACCTGAGATATGGTTTTGAAATGTAAGTTTTTTAAATGAATCAATTATCAGAACACTTGAATGTACTCTCAAATAGCAATAAATTTGGACATGAAAATGGATTATATCAAAAAATGAATATCAATATAAAATATCATTGTGGAAATGCACACTCAATATTCATAAATCGTGACACGTACAGAATCAAATACACATAAAAGTAAAAAAATTTGTATGCCGATACGATTTCATGAATTAATCGTCTGCATTTTATTTTTTATATTTGTATATTATTGTTTTAAAATTACGAGATTTATAAGCGCCACAGAGCCTCTGATATATTTATTAAAAAATCTATGAATTATGTTTCAGAATTATTGTAGAAATTGTGATATTTAAATATGCACATGAATTCAATTACTGATTTAAAATATGTCGATTGTTTAAGAGATATAGCTATGATTTTTGTGCAATGATATCGATGACCATAAACAAGACAATTTCCGAATTTTATCGAAATCCATATATGTAAATATAATGGCACAAATTATGTTAAAAACGTAATTTGAAGACATAGGTATATCATGGAAAAAACTAATAAATCCAAATCATCATTTAATTACCTCATTCTAGGGCTAAAAATTAGAGTTTTTTATGTTTTGGAAAAATGGTTATTTATCTCTCAATCAAAATATTCGATGATATTAGAGACATTATACAATTGTAATTAAAATAAATTATCCCAATCAAAGAAACATTTACCTTTAATTTATAAATATTAAACATATTTTTACCGCCATTGTTGTTTTACCAATATTCGTCCTTGATTTATAAATCATTTCTAATTAATTTTAATTGGAAATGCAATAATTCATGAATAATTATTTCAGAAATTACATAATAATAATTCGTCGATGGCATAAAACTTCACATTGGAATAATTAATATCCACGCTTTTACGTGTGACAAAGATGAGATGATATGATAAAAATACACATTCTAAATCATTTATATTATCATGTACAGATCAGATAAAAGGAAATCTGTGATTGTTTCAAAATGTTCAGGTATGTTTTAAATATTTATTACAGCGTAACCATTTTAATAACAATGATAAATTATTTAAATTTAGACCATTTATGATTTTTTGAAATTATCATTTTTCATTAAAATTTCTAGACACAAAATCATTGAATTAAAGTTTATAAAAAGATCAGATTCAAAGGTAATATCACCATCTTAATAAAATGATTTGAGCATAAATACTTTATCATATACGACTGGAAAAATACATAATTAATCATGATTTATTGGAAAATAATCGAGTCAATTATTTGTGTTAATATATATAATTACAATTATTAATATTCAAATACTTACCGATATATTATTGTTGAAAACTAGAATTGACACGTAATTGACAAATGTTGGATGCGGTTTGATGTTAGACTCCCCTGTATAACTGTAATAGTGGGATATGTTCAGGTCTGAGCTCAAGTAAAAGAATGAGAATTGATTTCTGAAAGACAAAACATATAACATCAAATTCCATTCAGATTCATCTAGCGCTACAGTTTGATTTGATATCTTCTTATATCTTACAAGCAGAGATGTTGGGGCTTCTATAAGCCAACCAAAGATGGACTGAATTTTGAAAATTGGACGATAACCATTTGACATATCCAGTATTTGAATCCATTTATTTCCTAAATGTATCATTAATATACTATCAACTACAAGTATCCATGGCTTATTTTCGACATATGACGTTGATTTTACACCTTCACTGATTTTGTCGAATGATTGGCCATAATTTCTACTTATATACAATGTAGAACCATCAACCTAAATCATTATATTGAGTTTGAATATGAAAATATCATTTTATTCAATATTACATGTTGTTTTTTTAAATTATGATGACGTCAAATCATTAAAAATTTAACATATTTATCTTTACACATATATTTAATTTCGGATTTAAAATTAATGAATTCTAAAATGTCTAAATCAATTAGTTACCTATATAGGAAATCGAACAATATGATAGAACAATTCATTTAGGATACACGGAAGGAAATTTAAACAATAATAAGTAGTATACGACCTTAAGGTTGAATGATCCTACAAATATTTTTATAAAATGTTGAGTAATCTAATAAAATTTCCAAATATAATAGTTTATTTCTACGTGAATATGCCTTAAAAAACGCGCTGTTATAACATAATACATCCAATTCATTGAGGCAGATGTTATAAAATGAGAATATATCTAGAGTTTCCTGATAAAGTTCGTTAACATTTTCCACTTTTAGCACTTATTAAATATATTCTACATCTATTCATTAATTCCTGTCATTACTAACATATCTTTGTGTATTTTATCATATTTAATGTATAGTTATCACAATCAGAAGGTTTAAACATATTGAGCAACTTTCGATTTAATTTAACACGTCGGTTTCTTTTCTCAGGGACGCTGCTTAATTGGCATTCTTTTAGGCACTGGATTATCCGTTCAAAAGGGAACATTTTTTTAGATACGTCTTCGGTGCTTTTGAACGGTTCTATTCCAGTATAATCAACAAATGTGTTTTCATAATGGATGACATGAGGTTACACAAAACCAATAAGTTACATATCATTCTGCCGCAGAAAGGTCGCTATGTAATATATATTTTATTTATATTCGTCTGTTCTTTATTTCTATGGGAAATATTTACGAAAATTAACGAAAATTGTTAAACCAAAGTCCCAGAAATCAGAATCTGATCCATTTAACACTAGTACTCGAAAGAAATTATAACGTCAGACTGTGATAGCTTTTACCGAAATATACAAAAATACAAAAGAAAGTATTATTTATGAGATGAAATTTACGAATAGATCTAAAATCAATTATATTTGAAGTGCTAATTGCTGATAAAATATGGATAAAAAATAGATCGATTTGATCTTAAAAATTACGGACCATGTGAAAGTGTCAGACTTACAGTGTTTGCACTAACATCTGTCTGATTGCAAATCATTTGGCAACTGTGCAAATCTTTTATTGTCTTTGCAAGACATTTAGCGGATTTTCTGATGATTTGTCGGTGTTGCAAATCATTCGGCGACTTTGCAAGTCATTTGTGGCAACATTAAATTTTAATAACAAATTTTTAATTGAAAAAAAGTTATGAACATATTTTTTATTTTCTGTGTTAAGATTTAACCAATGAGACGTGAATATATCTTCATTTGAGTTCACATTATGGAAAAGCCTTATCTTGAATGACCCAGAAATTTAATGAACAAGCTAATCGTTGTCAGAAAATTTCAGTGTGGGTTGCTGTTTCGATATCTGCCGTTTTATCTTTTTGCAAAGATGTTGTGTCAATTCACGGAAAATCGTTTCAGATTTCACAGAATCTCAAAACTTTCCCTCAATTGGAAGATCAAATATAACAATTATTGACAAAGCGAGAATTCATAAAGTAATGAAAATAAAAGAATTATTTTTTCACTATAAAATTAGATTCGAATATATCGGCGTATATTCTCCTCAGCTAAACCCCATTGAGGAATATTTTTCGAAATTCTAAAATTCAATTAGAAGAAAAATAAACGAGAAATAGCCAAGAAAGCAACTCAAAGATATTGCTCCTGAAATTATAGAAACGGATAGAGAATACAACAATAGAGGATATTTCAGACATGATAGGTTCACAGAAATAGGATATAGACTAGAACACTTCTAAAAACTATGAATGTATTCATTAATTTTTTCCAAATAAAAATATTTATTGTTAAAATTTCACATTGAGACAAATTATTTGCTGAGGCACCAAATGATTCGCAAAGCCGACAAATGTGAGTGCAAAACACTGTCATCATTGAATATTCATAGGTTGATTCAAAAATAATGAATCCATCTAAATTATTTGAGATGTTACTTACTTAAAAAGGCCTTGAATGAGTAAATGTCTCGAAAGAAATTCTAACCATATTTTCAAAGTATTTATCAATGTTTTTTGAATTCCACACTGTAATATAATGGTTTCACGTTTTTTTTTTTGGTTTTTTTTTTGAATATTTATACAAAAAACATAAGAAAATAATTTTATTTATTTTCTAACGAGTTTCATTGTGAATATTTGCAAATATGTGATGAATTTGCCATCAAAGTTACGTCCTATAAGTTAATCGATGGTTCAAAAATATTTAATATTTCATTTTATAAATGTTTTAAAACCACATTCGATTGATCTTTTTCAAATTAATAAAAAAAAATAATGGATTTTATAATTCTTAAGAGTTAAAACTAATATTTTGAATAATTAATATGACAAAGGTAATACATTTATTGTTTTGAGGTGTTATACTTAAAAATCAATATCTTTCAATATTAAAACATCATTTTAGCATAGTTTAATAAAAGATGCACACTTTTTAAGATGTCTAAGCTATGCAGTGTGAAATCAAATCGAAGAATGACAATCATTTTGAAAAAGTATCTACATATATATATTCATAATAGAATATTGTAACTCACTCGATAACGCTTTTTAATCCTAACCTTGGTAATGCCCTCTGACAACAACCATACTATATAAACTTGTTTCATTTTGAGCAATGAATTTGTTGATTTTCTAAATCGTTTCGATTTGTGCCATGTTAAATCAATCATCGAAAAGTAGTTCCATGACCTCTTTATGTTTATTTTGAGGGTCTGTACCAATGCATTGTGAAGATATTTTGTTTGAATGTAGTCGAAGTGTCATCGATTTCATTTTTGAATGCTTCTACAAATGAGGATTGATAATAAAACGTATGTCGAGGGATATCCCTTATCAGGTAGGTCTATTTATACTTGGATCTATAATAAAAGCTTTCATTCAATTTATATACCATTTTGGGAGTGGCGGGCAATACGGGCTTCTGTCCAAAGGTCTAGTAAAAATAGATTTCTACATATCATAAATTCTGGTATATACCATTGAAAAATATCTCAATTTTATTAACACGATAAATTTCTTTTTCTAAAGGTAAATGGATGCTAACGCACAAATATTGCCTTAAATGACATATGCCTCGATATTCTTTAAAATATTATCACGGTGAATAATCGCGTTTGATTGTATTACTTGTATTGTCAGATAGAATCCTACTCATAAGAATGTATTTATTATATTAGGAGGAAAATTATTTAAAGATATCTAAGGTGTCAAAGTAGATTGCGTAGTCTCTTTTCTCAAAATTTTCAATGCTTTTTGATAATTATTATTGCGTTTGGGTACATTGAAATTTTCAAAAATTAACAAACCATTACCAGTTATTAGTCTGTTCGCTGCAGAGCTAAACAAATCACAACAATTTGACAACTAACATATCATACATAAAGATTTAATATATATATATGCAATATTTTTCTTCAAAATAATGAACAGCATTCATATATATATATTGTTGTGTTGGTATTGACACAAATATAAAATTACAGAAGAATTACATAGTATTTATTGGTCTCTTACTCTATCAGCGCGACAATTATTTTTAGTTTTAAAATTAATCGATCTGAACCTTGAAGTGTTTAATTAATTAAGAAGAATGTTTTTGGATAAATACAAACTGTGAATGCTTTTTATCGAATAAAATATTTATTTTTAGAATTTCAAATGTTTGTTGGGATCTTCGTTTATAGTTGATTAATTTGATGTAAAATTATTTATAATCTCTAAAATTGAAATTAATATTTGCATCATTTAAATTAAACAAGATATACATGCCTACAAATTTCCAAAATCTTTTCATACAATACATTTTATATATTCGCCATTAGTCTTGAAAAGGAGAAGCTGTGTTTATTATCCACCTTCGTAAAAAACGGGTCATTTCATGAGTAAGTATAAATTTTATTTATAAAAAGCTAAATCCGTTCATCCATTACTTTTTTAAATCATTTAGTAAAAATTTCCAAATAAATAATTTTGACAAAATGATATTCTAGCTGTTACTCTACAACTTTCATTTTTAGAACAATCGCTGCATTTCTATATGATATTTGCATTTATTAGTGGGATTACGCTTAGAGACTTACATCCAATGTTAATGTTAAAGTCTGCCAGAAGAAAATTTTAACCTGGGCGAAATAATTGTGTTCATGAATGATATTTTATTGCAATACGTCGTTACAAACAGTTATTAATTTTTAAAATTATTATTCATAATGTAATATATTAACATTTTACTTATTTAATGCATTTTAAATGTCAAACATATAGAGGGTGGAAGAAAACTTTCAAATACAATAAGAATATCTTTCAGTTTAAGACCTGTTGACTGAGACTATTTGATTGATTGGAGTGATAATAAATGATAAATTAAACAAAGATACTTTTTTATAATACTGAATAAAATGATCTTGTCTTGATAGAGATAATCAAAATTGTCCTATAAACGTTCCTGCATAACTTCATATCTTTGTGACCAATAATATGAATTAGGGGCATCGTAGATGATTTTAATTTAATCAGCGAGCTTCTAAGATAAGAATTATATTTAGATATAATTTAGAAACCGAACCTTAACGGTAATCATGTGATTCAGGGATAAAATTCGTGTGTGTTATTACATATTTATAGGAAGTTTTAAAGTAAATACTAAATCACAATAGATAAAGTTAAAATTGAGATTTAGAAGGAACAATCTTTGATATGTTGGAGGCTGTAATAAATATAATACCAATTTCTTTCTGATTTCATGCTCTCGAATTGGTATTTAAATTAAGAGATTCTCAACAGTCATATTTTAAAATCTATCTCTCTCTTCGTGGTATTACATATAATCAAAAAACTCAGAATTTATTGTTTACAACGATATCTAATAATGACAGAAAAAATATCAATGTGTGATTGAACGTTTAATGTTGCAGCCATCGTAGAGCTATTTCAAGTATGTTTTTTTTATCAGTGATTTTTGAGAAGTCAGAAGTGGAATTTGTTAAAAAAGCCAACGAATTTTATTGAATCCGATAATGTATCGCTCAATAGATAATTCAGGGCAAAAGTTGAAAGCAATATGATGATTCTAATAATTAACATATTGTTTTAATATCGAAATGATTGTCAATCGGTCCGACGGTTAATCAAAAAATATAATATGATTGAGGTAATTGTTATTCACCCGAATGTGAATAGATGATACAGGCAAAAATTTTTTTCCTTTCCAATGTGATGACGTAAGAATTCTGTATATATTTTTTATAAAAACTAATGACAAAAGAGATAAACTACCAGAAATCAACTCCATTTACAATCAAATATATATAAATAAGGCGGTAATTCCAAATGAATAGGAATTAAAAAAACAACATGTTAATACGTATATTATTTAAAAAAAACAATTTTTTTTTAAAACATTAAGCCATGCATTTTACTCTGCGAAATCAAACAGATTCCAGATAATAGATGATGAAATTGTCGTTAGATCGTTAAAGAAATTTTATGAAAATTATAGATGTTAGAACAGATCGCAACTTCACATGAGCCCCAGTTATCATATATAGATGTACTAAATGTCATTCATACCTTGAATTAACATAAATCTCATTTATTGACAAATTATAGCATTTTTTTTTACCAAGCTTCTGCCCAAAACAACTGTTATAACTTGTTATCAAATTCGTAATCATAGTTTTGTGAAACGATTTGTCCTTCTATGTTACGACATTGTTGTCTGCGTTATTTTTTTGCATTAAACAAGATTTCTAAATTTTGGGTGACTATTTACAGCTTTTTTTTTGTGTTCAAACTCTAGATAAGTTGATATTATATTTGTACATAAATGCATTTCGTTTATGGATGGAGTGATCAAATTGACAGTAACAATTATATTATTGCTTATTAAAGAGCTAGTAAAAATATTTTTATTGATTTGGCAACATTTCAAATTTTTTTACTCAAAAAATTCCCATATTCATTGAGTTTAGATACTGTTTAAGCTTGTGACGTATCTATGACAAAATTTGATTTGTGTAAAACAAAAATCAATCAATTATCTTGGTTTTATTATCTAAAAAATATCTTTTACTAAAACATGTGTGTTATTTGATAGTACTATATATCTGATACAGGTTTGCAAATGAAAAATCAGATTTTATGGATATCTTAGTTTAGATTCTGAATTACTTTATGTCTTTATATTATATCATACTTTATCTTCGTCAATATTTTTGGATTCATGTTAAATAAAATAATTTCAATTTATGTGTCAATATTTCAAAATTAATAATAATATACGCAGTTTTTCGTAGAGATGCTGTCTTGAAATCCCTTCTTTATTGATCAAAAGCCAAGTACTAACGCCGCATTAATATTAAAAAATTGTTTGATTCTTGTAAGTCTGTGATATCGGCGCTGCCCAATTGTCTGCTAGGATTGAAAAAATCAGTAAAATTATTATTGTAAAAATGACTATTTACAAATATTTCAACATCCTGTCATTTGAAATGATTTAATGAAAATATATTACTGGTTATTCGATAAAAGTAAAATTTATCGAATATTAAAAACATCTTTACGTGAACCATGATAAATATCTATTTATGAAGCCTCATTTAACAGAAAGCGTTAAATACATTTTTAATATTTTGAAATGCGACTTGCACTTAGACTATAACTTAAGGCAATTAATATGGTTATCTATTGGATATAGCTAATTCCTGAAAAAGAAATAATGATTTTTGCAGATATCCAAAGCCCGTGTGTTAAGGTAATTCTAATTGTATAACTAACAGATATTTAAAAATTCTTTCTTTATTACTCTAAGCACAATTTTGAAAACATTTTTATTTTAGTATTATAAAAATTGTTTGTACGACTTCTTATCTATCAGGTTCATCACCTGATAATATACACTATACACCCCGTATTACCGTGATAAACAATCAAGAATGCATATATCATTTTCTCAAAAACTATATTTTACTGTAATATCCATCAAATGTGTATGTATACAATCCCATTTTCAAATATTTATCAAAATATTAATATTGAAGTAGAATAGGTATTTGCAAATAGTTTGATGAAAAGAACCAAAAATGAGAAAACTCACGGCTATATATTTTTAATTGACATATTTTATGTTAAAATTTTTTGGTGTTAAACAAACGTTATGTGGTCACTGATAAAAGACTGAGAGCGATAATATCTAATACAGGGCTTAGAAATGAAAATGTCGAGTGAAAATTGTTTGTAAATAAGGCAGCAATATAGTAAACAAAACATATACTCACTATATAATCAATGATCTTGTATCTCATTCGGTAGTAGTGCTGAAATAAATATGTATGATGATTTTTTGAAATTTTAGTCATTATTCACGGTTTTTGATGATAAAAACAGAAATTATTATAAATTTCATGGTTTTCGTCTTCAAAGAATATTTATACCGTCTATATCCGAAAAAATACGTAAAATAATAAACGCTAGTTTTTTTATAATGGAGAATGAGTCATGAACTCATTTCGTATCGTATTAAATCATAATATTCATTTTGTTTTGAAATCATACCATTATATATTTTAAATAAATTTTTTCGCAAAAATTTTCAAATCGGTATTTGGTCTTTTAACTGTCTACTCCTTAATTCTTTTTTTTATTGGGTATTGCATTTTTATATTCCCCTCCTTGCATTTCTATATTCGTACCAATGAAATTATACATCGACATTATCGGTTTTTGCGACCAATAACGGCATTCGTAACGACTAATAGCAGCATTTATTTAAATATATTTTGGAACATAAAATTGTCTATATCGACGAAAATGAAAATATTTGCCATTTTTTAGAATATGTGTCTTAACGAAATAGACATTCATAGAGACATAAGTTATCCTTATCTGCATATAAAACTAAATCTATTAATTTAAGTGTTTTTTGTTACTTCTTTTGATTTTCTGTTAAATTCGTTGTTACATCTCCCATTATTCATCGACACAACCCGCTTCATTCTATGAAAAACCAGGTAGTGGTAACTATTGATTACGTTTTATATGCATGCTGAACTTTAACTTTTTCATTTTTGTCGATAAAATATTTTTTGAATGCTCAAAAATATT
>JWZT01002709.1:27735-40546 GCA_000827895.1 Thelohanellus kitauei | reverse complement strand
CACCAGATGTCAAGAAAATTACATTGATTTATTCAGATTTTAGTGGGATTTACTGATGAATATTAATTAAAATTCCATAATTTTGAGTTATTATATTTCGGAATTCATGAATGTCATTTAAATATTTAGATATCATTTAATATAAATAAGTTTTAAAATTGTTAAACATTTATCAGAAATATAGAATATTCAAAAATGTATTGATAGATCAATTTGATATTGAAGTTAAAACAATACCTCCAGCCTGGGACTCAGCGTCCAAAAATTATTATATTTATATAATATGACACAGTTTGCACATCATCGAAAAATATTTTCATATTCTCATTATATTAACAAACGTATAAATTTTCTGTAAACAATGGGTTTATAAATCATCTGATAGTGAAATGATGTTGGAATAATATATAAATAAAACTTACCAGGAAAATTAAGTGGGGAGTTTTGTAAAATCGCCCCCTTATAAAAGTCCTGATATATAAAAGCTTAATACTGGATATTTTATGATTAGTTGAGAGGCCAAGTATCCTCCAAAACATTCCCCGAAGACACAAATGTTTCCAATTTTCAAATCAGTACTCTTGCATACAGCTTGAAATGATAACTAAATATCAAATTTGTGGAACGTGGAAATCCTCAACTCCTCTGTCAGCTATATTTTCAAATATCGATTCTGAATTCTTCTGTTTTTTATTCATCCACATTTCACTGGTCACTGATCATATTTGTGCATACCAAAATAGAGAGCGAAATCGCTCAGATGTAATAGATGATAAAGATAATTATATTCATGAATTTGCATCATTAAACAACGAGCTAAATTAACATATATTTATACAAAAGGCAATAACATCTAAAGTGGATCCTTTGTGACCAGGCGGTAAAACTAAGATTCCACACACAACACCTTAATAAATTTAATCATATTACCTTGCTCTTTTGCAACCATTTTTCGGTCATCATCAAAATAAAAGGTCTTGATAAATTCAGTCACCTTCAAATCCACAGTAGGACCTAAATTGTTAAGCCGTAATTCTACAAAACATTATAATCCATATAATTTAGATGATAGCTATTTTATCATAAATGAACAAAAAAATGAGTTAATGACAATTTAATATATTTAGAAAAAATGATACCAATATTTTAATTTCCGAAGTTTTACGAAAAAATCCGACCAATTTTATTAAGCTGAATAAAAAGATCAAATTGAAAGCTCACCATATCATAATCAAAGTATAGTTGTTTCGTTTGAAATTTTGTTTGATATTATGTTTATATTAAGGCAGATGCGCACTTTTATGAGAATTATATGTAAATAACGATACTCGAAAACAATTAATTTAAATTTATATATTAATCAATCAACAAATCACATTCAATTAGATTTTATTTTAAATTCTTCCAGATCTTTGTTTTGGATTCAAAATAAGATAATACTTGGCAAGTTTATATTTATAAATTAAATGATTCACCCTATTTTGAATATTTCAGTTGGTGAACTTAATCCGAAAGGAAATATATGAATTTATATTTCATTCGAAAATTCAACAATTAGGACCATATAAGATACATATTTTATACGATGGGAATTATTATAATTAATGAAACATACAGGATTAACAAATTTTTAATGTTTTACAATATTATTTAGATATCTCAAATATAACATTCATACACGAGTCATATGATATGAATATTAAACAATAGGCATATTTTTTAAGGAAAATATTCAAACGATTTCCTTTATCAATTTTCAACAAAATTTGTTGAATCGATGACTTTTTTATAAAATTAACTAAATTTGTATTCATTGATGAAATTCTGTGATTCGTCTAATGATATTTCGGTGAAATAGACGGTTCGAGCAATTTGTATTGTATTGTTTTCATTGCACTTTAAGTAACAAATAGGCTAAAAAAAAGAAGATATGTTTAGATTGAAAAGGGATCAGTTAGCTATTTTTCAAATTAAGCATTGATCCCAATAAGTTTCTTAATCTATTTAATAGAATTGAACCCCTTATCTGTTTTTTTACCATTTTCATTTGAAAACAGAAATCAAAATAGTTCCCATAGATAAGAGATGAACTAAATACACTCCGAAATTCATCGTGAGCTAATTAAGTGTAAAAAATATTGAAAGGATGGAACTGTGAATTTTGGGAATCCAAATAAATTCACTTAAATTAATTTCAAGATATGTTTCTGCAATTTTATGATTTTCAAAACTGTCTTCTTTACTTACTACCACAAATAAGAATCTTAAAGGATTAAATGGATTGTGAAACAGCAGTCTTATTCATTATTCAACAGCTTTACAGATAATTAGGATGTCAAACCAATTTCTCTAAAACCCTCTTTTATTCATGACTCTCATCAAATCGTAATGCTAAGGCATCACTATATTTATATGGTCATTTTTTTCGAAAACTCTCTCAGAATATGTGCTTTAAATATCTACAACTTCAGATATTCTGATATTTACTTCCAAAAACTTTTACATAATGAAATTTCCGGCATCGTAAAAGAGGACGATTTCGACAATACCACTTTTTCTAACTATCTTGTGATTTGATAGAGAAGACTTAACAATCATCTTGAAAACGATCCTCAATTAATTCGTAATATCATTGTCATTTAATAATCTCACACTTCGGTATTAACATTTTGAATATTATTTTAATTACAAGTAAAATGCTCCGAGGATCTGATGATTTATCAATTTGTTTTAGGCTGTATGGGGTTAATATTGCTTCGAGGAAGCATAGATTATTATAAAAATCCTGTGATCATGATTGAAAATAATTACATCTTTTGTTATTACAACGTGTCTTGGTGATTTAAAATATCAAGGAATTTAAATGACAAAATAGAATGTGAAGTGCAAATCTACGATAATAAATTGGAAATATAATAAATTACCTTGGAAAAATAATAGTTTATTGACTTAAAAAATGCGATTTAATCAATAAATGAACTGTAAAATGACAATATCATTGATTTTAAGAGCATCAGATCATTTTTTGAGCCTAAACATGTGTAATTTGTTCAATTAATAGATTATATAACCGATCTATTCCGAGTAATATCATTTGATTCAATTATTCATTTAACTCATTTTATAAAAGTTTTATTATGAAGCTACCTACATTTAAGTGTCCGTAATTCGCAGATGTACTGTTTAGTTAAACAAATCTGAATCGATTGCCATGAGTTCAGAAAAATGAAAGTCTCCATTTTTTTAGATTCTTAAATATACAACTAACCTCGGGACGAAACAATTTCATGGCATATAATAAGTATCAATTCTGTTTTTTATCCCATCACGCAATATCTCATTCTTAAGCGATGTCAAATCAAAAAATATTATCAATATCGAAATTAGTGGTATAAAATTATAATATTTACCTCCAAACGATATTTCAATTTCTTCCTCAAAATTTACTTGACTATCAGAAAAAGATAATTTGGACATTACCTGATATTAGATGGCATATAATAAGTATCAATTCTGTTTTTTATCCCATCACGCAATATCTCATTCTTAAGCGATGTCAAATCAAAAAATATTATCAATATCGAAATTAGTGGTATAAAATTATAATATTTACCTCCAAACGATATTTCAATTTCTTCCTCAAAACTTACTTGGCTATCAGAAAAAGATAATTTTGAGATTACCTCATATTAGATCAAATATACCAATTTCCATGGCGTCACAAAACTAGATTTTCTGAGGAGGCACAGAAAAGTTGGTTTATCGTCTTTGCAAGGAGTAACGGAGAGTAGGTCGTAATTATGACATTCCACTTCCTTAGAATTTTATATACTTGTTTCGAATTCATCACTTTTCCAGGTACCGTCAATCCGTTTGACCACGCACAACTTTTTCTTTTCAAGTTACTCTCAACTTTACTGTTTTACTAATATCTGAATAAACCATAAACGCAATTCCAGGTGAGTCTTTGCTGTTTAACCAACAATTTTCGGTTAGAGCAGTTGAGTTAATACCTGTTAATGCCTAGTCAAAATACCACCAAATGCGCACGTTCTCTTATTGCCTTCGATTTCCATCTTTCATTTTGATAAAGATCTTACCACCATCAGGTCGAATTTGAATTTTAATTCACCAATAACGTTTATTTCGAAAAGGAACTTTTCTATTGTTATATCTTACTATCATGGGAAATTCCGGATTAAAGACGCAAAACCAGACTGATCTCCCATCAGGAGTTAAATTCTCTAAAATTAGCATGATTCGATTGGATAAATTCGATCACCTATTTGCCATTTTCCACTCTCTGGTACGGTTGATAAAATTTACTGTAATTTTCATGATTTTATTTATAAGGTTGTAAAACTTAAAAAATAGATTAAATACACAGAAATGCTCTGAAAACGAATTGCAAAATATTTTTCAATATGCCCATCAAAATTCATGCCATCAACAAATATACTTGCTGGTCCTTATTTAATTTTATACAATAACGGTTCAGTGTATCTTGATTTTCTATGAAAATTTTAAAATTTAATCCAGATGACAGAGAGGACTGTCGATTTCACCAAACGAAAAAAACCGATAATAGGATTCGCATCAGGGCCTTTTATAAGTGATTAAAATTCCATCGAATTGTTCCTTTGTGTTTTTTTTAATGAATGTTTCTGTACCTAGACATATAAGAGCGTTTGATAAACGATTTGCTTTACCATTCTAAAAAATTAAATATATTATTATCATGTAACTGTGTGACATAAAATGTTTTGACAGCTCTTACGTTGATTCTGTCTTTTGGGTTAATTAAGAGACACGGTCTGACAACAATAAAAATAAAAAGTTGAGGTTAAATATATTGACACTCCACCCCTTAAAAATCATCTGGAACAACGAATCAGTAAACTTAGTTTCAATCAGCTGATATGAGAATTCGTTATGTAGTCAGTACAATTTGAATGGTTTTATCGATTATAATACTTCAATAATAAATCGTCTGTCTCATTTAGTTACACGCTAATTTCATTCTTCACTCGTATTCATTGAAAAAAATGAGAATAGAATGAATATTGAGTTCTAAGAGTCAAATGTTGGATGTAGTTTTAATAACATAGCAAGAAGCATGCTCAGATTATCATGGCATTAAAACAGATATTCGGTAATTTTTATATTTGGATTAAACGGCAATAGCAATCGTGATTTATCGACATCCATACTACACGAAACCACCAGATCTGTCTGGAAATTCATTTTTTGAGTCGCCATTTTTTGCGCAAGCTATTTTTGTGACGGATTTAATTATACATCAAATATTTTGAGAAGAGTTGAGATTCTAACACCATAATATTTGAGGTTTAATTTTAAAGCATATCATTATTATAGATAAATGTAGTCAACATTCGGCAAATCCTATTAATAATGCTTTATAACCATAGTTCAGGTTATCATTTAAACATGTTTATAACATGAGGATGTAAAACATGAGAGACTACTCAATAAATGATGAATTCCAAACTCACCTATTGTTCCATCATCTTTCATAACGTAAAGTTGTTTTCTATTTAGAAATTTGAATACGGGTGATTTACGCAGAAGACTGGTGTATGTTTTATATCAGCGAATCGAGTAGCCAAGAAGTATAAACGATTATTTTTATAAAATAACTGTCAATATATAGTCTTACTTTGAGAGGATATAAATGTTCTGGTAAAGTGACAGCCTTCGAAATATCCCGAGTCTCAATGTCCAGACAGAATATTTGTGGTTTAAAAACATTTGATAAAGCTTCGCCGAAACTGTCAGCTTGTTCTTTGGATTCAGAATCGTGCTTCTGAGTCTCAGCTAAATAGTAAAGTTTAGTGCAGTCTGATGACCAAACGATTGAAGCAAATTTCTCATCAGAATTTAGAACACAAGATTTACCATATAATCCTTCATGGAGTGTTTGATCAGCCAAACTTATTTGACGTTTCAAAGTATCTTTTGACCAAATCTGATCACAAATTCAAATACCTCGATATAATAGACTTCCCTGCCTTGGCACATACTCTTAAACAGTTTGGCAACCAAAGACCTATCAGATGACCATGCTTGAACACTTTTAAATTTTTGATCTTATATAGGAGCTTGAATAACACCAACCGAGATATTCTCGGTTTTATGAGTTTTGAGATCTATTTCGGTTATAATCTGGTTAACGGTGCAACCATTCGTGGCTAAATTTATTCTGCAACATTTCGTAGATATTAAAGCAGTGCCTTCAGATTGGTTGATCTCTAAAAAGGTGCTGTCAATCGGCTTAAGATGTCCACCGACCTTGGACCAATTCTGTTCAAATATTTCCTCTGTATATTGACCGCAACTCATTGTTTGACATGAAAATTCAACATGCTTTTTATGGATAATTTAATCTCATTTTCTGTTAAGCATTATCTTATTTACATATTTGGAATGTTAGCATTTAGATATTAAGCCTTAACTATGTAGTTTAGATAAGATTCGTTAAAATAAACATTAATCAATGAAACAATTGGTGAAAAGAATTGAATAGATAGGATCGATAAATATGTCACCAATTTGTTAACAAGAAAATAGAAGCTGTATATATTGTGTTCTAGATTTTAAATATCAACCTTTAACCTGGTTTCTCAGATTCGTGTGCGGTTCTCCACGATTTTCTGAATGATTCTCGTTCTCATCTATTCAATAGATTTTCTTCACTCATTAGGCTGAAATCTATTTTAAAATGAATCCAACATATATAAAATCTCAACTATTGATTCGACAAATTATTTTGTATCTCACAAAACATGATTGAATAAAAATGAACAGCTATCTCAAACTTATAAAAATTGGGACCATCAGGAGATTTTTCTTTTACCAGTATCTAGTTATTGAACTTTCACGTTTTAGGTATCAAGATATAAGAAAAACGTTTCATTGTTCGATGTTTCGATATTAACGTGATACAAAATGCCTTTTTAAAATACGGTGAAAAATTTTGACTACATATACGAATCTTGCAAAACATTAAATCCTTCCGAAAATATACGGCATATGGATGATTATAAATCGTAGTTACATTCTTTCAAAACCCCGCTTTTTAAATGTTAAATAATTTCGATACAAATTCCCACTTATACGTTGTCCTAAAAATGTACCTACTAAATTGTTTATTCAATAATTTATTTTGTATGAGCGCCAACATCATGATATGTTGTCTTTTTGAAGTATTCGGCATTAAATTCAATTTTTTATGCTTTCCGGATTTTTGAGGTCGCATAAAAAATGGTCTTTAACACTTTGGAACAGGATTTTTCATATTTTGAATCAATATGTTAATAATAAGGTATGTCCCTAGGGGTTCAGAAAGTATCTTCGCCTAAAATTTGGGAATAAAAATATTATAGATAGGCATACAGTTTCAGCCATGATAAAAAAATCTGTCGAAACATAGTTTGTATGGATGACAATCTAGAGTTTGGGAGACATTGAATTTTACGAATTCATGAAAATGTTTCAAAAGTTGAAGAAATAATCATCAATAATCCCAAAAAGTAGACGAGAAGAGCTTTAAATGAATCATCGATTTCTAATTCGTGCATTCAAAGAATAGTGAAAGAAGACTTGAGTCTTTTACATTATAAAATTAAAACTCAATAACCTCTAACTCATATTACTATGATGTGTAGTTAAGATTTTGACGGAACGATGTCGACAATGCTGGAATCCAATGAAATCTATTCTGGTTTGATTTGGTTTTCAGGCGTAGCCCTCATTTTGCTAGACGGGTTCGTTAATATACAAAATTGCTGTGTATGAGGAAGTGAGAACCTATATACGTCAATTTTCACAAGTCTTAATCAGAAAAGTGAGACTGTGTTGTGTGTCATATCCAAATATTCAGTATTTGGCCCAGTTTTATTGACCGAACGTAACATCTGAGAGTTATTCAAATCTCTTGCGCAGCGTCTTCAATTCATATTTTACCACGTTTCAAAAGGAGCATGCAAATTGAAATTATTTCGTGTAAGATGGAGAAAGACCTCGTCTCACTGATTATGTTTTTGAAATCATAAATTCCCATTTTCATTCAAGAGTAATTGTCGTGTAATATTGAATACATTATGGCATGGTGTTGATTGGCCCACTATGCTCGCCGGATCTCAAACCATGTGACTACTTTATGAGGGGTATATGAAAGATAAAGTAAATGCCAGGATTCCAGGAAACCTAACTCAACTTAAATTAGCGATCGAAATATGGATATCTGCGATATCTACAGAAATATTTGAACGACTTATCGCAATCTTTGCGTTTGCATCTAAAATGTCATTCATTCTCAAGATATTCATGTAGAACCCTTTGTTATTTTAAATTAATAACTCTATGCTTTTTATAATTCAAATAATATATGCTAAATCATTGGTTTGTATTTTTATAAATGCAAATATAATTGGTAGGTACATTTTGGCACACCTTGTAGATTGATATTTTCCATATATCATTTAGAGAAAAATATTCAGATCGATGAGTAAATATGACAAGGGAACATTGTATTTATTGATCGGAATAGTGAGAGTTCCGCGATGTTTGTTGCCTTCAGATACATTTACTTGATAATATTAATGACAGGGTTGGATCAATCATACCTGTGTACTGTGTGCGTCTTAGAATTTCAGAAAGTATTCAAGGAGATTTGTGGACATGGGAATGGCGAACTTTGTTTCCGATAGATATTTTGCTAACATTTTTAAATCGAATTCACTATCTACACTTCATCTTTGATTTTAATACAAATTTAATCAGTTTTTGCATCATTTTCAAATGATATATGAAATTTTTGTTCATATACATTTTACTGGATAATTTAGAGAGTAGAATTTCATGACTCATCGCCCCGTAGAATTATCATTTAATAATTTTCAAAGTGTAATACATTAAGATTTTGCGATGTTATCTCTAAGTATACCAATTAATATTCTCAATCTCTATTAGGTCAAACGTATTCATGTGCCATATGAATTCGAACAAAAGAATGGTATTTCAGAGAAGTTTTCTACAAAATATAACCATAATGTCGACATGTATTTGAATTTGGCAGAAAATGTTGTCAGCGAGTGGTTTCTTGTTATAAAAGATCTGTTCCACCACAATACTATTTTAGTGCATGGTGTATCAAAAATATCATCGAATGTTTATTGTTCAAATTTAAACAGCATCAGGCCATATTTTGTTTCAAATTGACTTCTTACCATTTCTTGAAAATCGATGGTAGACGTGTTTTTTTAACAAACAAACGACGAATTAAATAGCGGTAAATTCCATGAGAGAATTGGGAATATTTTAAGTTTTTGAAATTAGCAAATAAAGCTAAGTTCTTGAGCAAAGTGTCAAATAATATATTATTTTGATGCATCAATTTGGCTGAAAACCTTAACGGCTGCCAATGCTAATGATTATTGATGCTGTGGACATTTAAGCCAGTGCCCGTCCTTATATTTGAGGAGTCTTTCATAGAAATATTAATTACTTGACGTCCTTACTCCTGGATTTTAAATTTCAATAAAATTGGAGGGATTGTTGCATCGATACTCTCAGAGATCCGGTAGAGGCAATAAGGAGAACAGGACATTCAATCTGTTCACAAAACAGCAAAACCTGATCCGCATAATGAATTGGGGATATTTTATAAAGCCTATCCAAATCTTTGATATCAATGCACAAGATTGAAGATTCTGGCAAGCCTTTCATGGCACGCATACTTTATTTTAGCAATCAATATACAATTCAGTCACATCGGTACTTGAACACCAATCTAATATATTAATTACAAAATAGTATTAAATATTCCAACATCGTTTTATCTTAAAATAATCCATGATTCAATTATTATGAGGTATAAATAAGGAAATTTTTTGTCAACCAATCAATCATAAATCATAGTGTATTAAATTGGTTGCGAAAATTTTTCTGGGTGCCATTTTAAAGGAAATGTAGCTACCATATATCCCTGGGTGCAGATGGTCAGTAAATATGATCAAAAAAGAATGAAGATAGGCCATCAGTCGATTTATATAATAAACATCAGGAATTCGCCCAAAATATGTGAATAAAGGATGAAACTTATAATGTTTATTATATGGAGTCAAGACGTGCAGTTTTCAAAAAAATATAATAAATTAATAATGATTATTATTAGTGTCGTTTTTTATTTAAAAAATAAATTTTTGGTCTATATGAAACAGAAGAATTTAGATGAATTTAGTACTGATTCGACCATTGTGACATTTAAATTTTGTAGATCATAAATTAATTACCCAGTGCGTGATTTATTAGATATAACTCCAATTAAATGCTAAGAATTATCTACAGCGATGATGAATAAATAGATTCGGAACCGCCGAAACCATCTTTCAAATTCAAACTCACTAAATATATGTATTTTTAAAATATGTCATAAAATAAATCTAAGAGGCTTCAAAATGTTGATTTTTATAGAATTTTTAGTCAAAAATAGTTATTATTAAATTACATTTGAGGTATTAATAATTTCAGAAAAATAATAAATATGTGAAAAAGTGTAAATAAAGGATAATTTGTTTAGTGATAGAACTTATGTATGATTGTTAGAGATATTGACAATTACTATCTTATTTTTTATGGTTGTTAGACATTTTATGTGTACTTGAATATGTCTGTACCATTTTTATGACAATATTTTTGAACAATACATTTCCTTTTTTTTCAAATACTTCTTCTATTTAGAAAATGAATCATCAATAAAAGGTGCAAAGATTTAGATGATTATTCCTGCTGAAACCAGCCCAAGTTGTTGATGGCCTGTAGAATTAAACATTTTCCATGATTACATCGCAGCGAATATTGATTAAATTGTTTTTAATGGTATGATGATACACGTTTTAGATGCACCAAAGATATACTGATTTCGTCCTCTGTTTGTCTTTTCAATTAAGGTAGTATTTGTTGAAGCCAAAGAGGGGATATGTTCATAGACCCAAAGATTATTAATCTAAGATCCGATTTCGGGGTTAGTGATTATCAACGTTTTTGAAATATCCTGATATCAGCCAAAAATCAAGGCCGCGATGGTCAATATCGAGAGGGAAATGTATACTTGGGAAGCTTCTTAACAAAAACAAAATTATCTAAGAAAAACCATAATCTATAATTTTTATTCATTTTTTGATGTTATTTGTTCATAAATTTATCATAACATAAATTGAATTTAAAACAACGAACCCAGACAACAATTTATATTTTTTTCACCAAACACACTTGAAAATTTATTAAAAGATAAAACAGTTTTAAAATGGGATATCATTATGAATAACGAATCTTCGTCCCATGCCTTCTCTCTCTTTAATTCTTTTGCATGAATTTATTTTAAAACGACTGAATCATAATTAATTATTCAGAGGATTATATAAAAGCATTATGAGATTTCGTTGTCAACAAAAAACAAAAATAATATGGATTTATAACTATTATATCAACTTTTTATTTTGATGAATTTTATGTAATAAATCCATGAATAAATATCGATGAATTAATAGGGGCTATTCAAAAATTTCACAATTAAATGAAATCACAAATTTTGTACGTAAAAAATAACTACAATAACTACAATAATCGGCGATCAATTTATTTCTAAATTTGATGCATTCGGACTGATTATTGTGCTGATCACAGGGTTATGTTATCCAAATAAACAGAATTTTTAACTAATTCTGAATATGATAAATTGACGTATAACCAACCAGAAAAGAATCCTGTTATATTTGCTAAGGTAAAAAATATTGAAAACTTAACTGTGATGTTATGAATAATTTATAAGGCTAGAAAACTGGGTATCTATATGTCCTTAAGCAAGATTACTAAATATTATTAGATTTCAAACTTAAAATATCGCAAAGCTAAATCTAACTCAACAATAAAGGATGTTGTAGGATGATAAACGAAAAACAGTCCTTAAACACTTGGATAGAAAATACGCTTTAGTTAACTTAAAATTAAGATCTATATCATGCTTTCTATAAATTTAATAGACAAACTATTGCCTCATCATTGAATGTTAAAATTTTTATTTAAAAATAGTGAAGAATGATGTTGGAATAAAAAAGGAATAAAATTTACCGATGAAATTAACAATGGGATTTTTTAAAATCGCCCCCTTATAAAAGTCATGATTCATTAAAATGGGATACGGGATATTTTGCAATTTGATGAGCTACTGTAAATCCACCAAATAACTGTCCAAAACAGAAAACGTTTCTTAGTTTCAAATCCAAAGAATCACACACAGCTTGAAAGGATAACTACATATTACGAACCTTTTACATATGCGTCATCAACTCTATACTTAAAAACATCTGCCATTATCGACTCTGGAGGTGACTGTTTCTTCTCTAACCACCTAATATTGATAGCTTAATTATATTTAGGAACACTAATATAGATGGCAAATTTGCTTAAATGCAAAATATGGAATAGATGATAATATTCATGCATTGGCATTACCATTGAGGTTGCTAATTTAATGTATATTTTTAAAATACGAAATGACATATATAGTGGAGTCTTTGTGACCATGAGGTAATATCAAAACTCCAAACATTAAACCTTGATAATATTTACATATAACCTTTCTCTTTTTTCAAACAATTTTTCTACCTTCATCGAAATAAAAGCAATTGATGTATTCAGCAAGCATCGCATCTGAAGTGGGGTGTAAAATTTTATTATATTTATTTTAAAAAATTATTATAAATTTCAAATTTTAAGGTAATTTTTAAAA
>JWZT01002709.1:0-21522 GCA_000827895.1 Thelohanellus kitauei | reverse complement strand
AATTATTTTAGATAGAAAGCTCATAGTGTCGTGAAAATCGAGCTTGACGTTTGGGGCAATTCAAATAATCCAAACATAGCTGCAGTTGTTGCATCCTTTTTGGTGTCGATCAGAATCGCCAGAGCTATGAAACCTCACCCAATAGCTGATGGGTTACTATTGAAAACAGCCAAACATATTGTCCGAGTCATGATTGGAGAGGAATATGTAAACAAATTAAATGACATGTACATATCACTCGACACAGTAGACAGGAGAATAGCTAACACATCTGCCGATATTCTCGATAGAATGATTGAGGAAATGAAATCCTCAATACTTCCAATATTTAGCATTAAGCTTTATGAATCCACATACGTTGAAAATGGCTCACAATTATTGGTGTATGCTAGGTAACTACACAATAGTGTTTCAAAGACGTGTTTTTCTTCTGTAAACTTTTGAAATACCTACTATTTCATGTGATATATATGAAAACTATGTTCATTTCTAGAAATCCATAAAAGCTCTATAAAAATATTTGTGGCTTGTGCACAGATAGTGCTGTATATATGATATCGTATCGTCTTGATTTCAATGTTTGGAACAGATTGAATCGACGAAAACCATTGGAAATATCTTTATGGCTCATTGACAAATATTAGCCATGAAAACACTGCGACACGAATTACAAAACGTAACGATACATGTAATTAATTTTGTTAATTAAAATTCTTTGCTTAGTCGACCCTTTGCAAAAATGTGTAACAATTTTGATGTATTCCCTAATGTTCTGTTTTTCACCAGAAGTGAAATTTCTATTATTAGGAAAAGTTCTAAAACGTGTTTTTGATCTTCGTGAAGAACTTAGACTCTTTTTTGATCAGAAAGAAAAACGACGGTTTTAATCATTTTATAGTGAATAATGTGATGTGCAGGAAATAGCTCGTCTGGTTATATTTTCCATATTTAATAAATTATATTTATCACTACGAGGATAAGTTTCAACACGTCCCGACCATTCATAAAAGATTAAATACTAAAGAATTTAATTTCAGTTTTGGAAAATAAAATTAAAATATTTCAAACCTCACCTGCGTTCTATGAGAAAATTAAAGTGGAACCTAATCAAAGAAATATATTTTTAATTATGCTGCAAAAACATTTCCACATGCATTATAACTATCTTTTTTTATAGATCCATCTATTACTCATTTTGTATTTGCATATATTTCCTTTTAAGTCATTTTTGAAGACCTTCCCTAGACATCACAAGAAGAGTTTATTGAACTCATTAATAGCGATGTTGCCCAAACCGATTTCTCCTCAATTTCAATTGCACAATTTTGGATAAAGTGTTTGAAGTCTTGTTCAGTTATATCTTACCCGTTTTTAAGGCTTCTTCTACCATTTTCAACCTACATATCTTTGCGTAACTGCGTTTCCGGCCTTGTATTTATCAAGTCTAAATATAGTATTAGACTTGACGAAGAAGATGACGTTAGTTGTGCTAGTGACAAAACAATGCCAAGAATTCAAGATCTTGTGAAACAACAACAAGATCAATCTTCGCAGTGAATTTGACTTGGTTGAACATGTAAAAACAAAATTTTATCAATGTAGTTTCAGGTTTGTTCAGGCTCAGCTAAGGATTTAAAATTGTGCATAAATATACAGAATTAATATTTTGATAAGGTTAAATTTAAAATTATATAATGCCATTCATAAATATTAAATATCATTTTTTATATTAAAATCATAAATCTTTTTTGAACAAAAATAATTGTATGTTGTCGATAGTTAAACAATTAAATTTTGTTATGTTCGGTTTCTCAATTTTAAAATTTTTATCCTCTGTATCAGTAATATATACCATTATTATGATTTGTAGATTTAATAGCTTACGGCTAATTATGGCTGCCATAAAAATTGTTAAAATGGGGGAGGGGGTCGTAGCGCTTTGGAAAATGGATTAGGGGGATTAAAGGGGTCGCGGCCCAAAAAAGGTTGAGAACCACTGGGTTAGAGGAACTTGAAAAGTACCATTAGCTATAAGGATTTACCAAATATCATGATTAAAGATGCTTAGAACGATTCCTAAGCGGTTTTTAGCCGAGGAGGTAATTGACAAATGTGTAGAATAGTGAACCACGTGGTCACCATAATGTCATTTCAGTAGTGTACCGGTAGAAATTTGAATTACCTGAGAGAGCAAAACTAAATAAAAGATTTTTAATAATCTCAACGAATGACAAATCACAGCTTTTGACTGAAAAATTATTGTTTCAACCTCTAGATACATTTAGTTCAAAAAATATGGTGAAAACTTTTGAAATGAAATTATTTTTCAAGTTTATGTCAAGATAAAATATCGAAGTCAAAAAAAATCTATTTTTAATTCTAACTTTAAAGTTAGCCGATGCTCACAGTGGTGTCGTAAACTAATATTATAATTTTTCTTAACTGGAAACCTTGTTCTTGCATTCATCGATGTAATCAGGGTTATTGTTTATCTGAACACATATCGAATTATTAGTTCCTACGAAATCATCTCGATAAAAAATGGTTTCCAGAATATAATTTTTGTAGGTGTTTTCAAACAAAGTATATGTCTTTCTTAGTCTACTTATACCACGTTCCCTGTGGTACATTCATAATATATTCTTAATGAATAAAAGAAACGTAGATGATTATACTGATATTCTCTTACATCTAATACTATCCAAAATATACTTAAATTGTTATAGATTTGTTTTTGAAAGGTTTTAAATCGGTATATTTTCAAATTATCGACATAAAACAAGCTTCTATCTCTTAGGAGCACTTTGCGATGATTTTCAATTATATAAGTGGCATAAGTCTCAAATTTTCCATATATATCAAATATTTTCACCTGCAAATAATAATTCAGTTGTCTTAAACTCAAATACCTCTGCTGAATCATCAAATATGAAGATTGGGTTACTAATTAGAGCACTTTTATCGTGCGCTTTGCATCTAATTTGCCATCCAACCAGTTGGTACGTGTATAAAGGGTTGATATCAAAATCTATACCCCTTGATAGTGTTATATTAACGTCAACAAATGTGTAGATTGGTCGCTTTGATGTCTGGTCGAATACTAACCTAAAAATAAATGTTCGGCCATTATACTAATTACAAAACGCATTACCACCAACATATAGCAAATATTCGTGAGTTTTTCATTAAGGTATCTTTGAAGTTTTATGTGTTTATTGAGACTTTTATGACGCTTTATGACCTGTTATCAAATTAAACTAACATAGTCTCGTTTTTGGATAATTTTGATATAAAATAAACAAACTGATTTTGTGTCTTCTAATAATAAAATGGGAATATCGTTAGGTTCAGAAATTGAAAATTTGAATTCTGAAAAAATCATTGATCTAACTCCTAGTAATATACGAACATTCTATAGCATAAAAAGTGTACGATTATCTTGTCACTTGTTTTGGCGTATGAAAATTTAAAGGCTATCTTTGATTTGCATGAACAGAGTAAAAGATTATAATTTTGTGCTTCTTTAAAAAGAAACCATGCGTTAACTTTGCTGTAAAATTCCAAAGTTATTCGCATATGCAAATATCGGGGTGGTGAACGTATACCGTTCATAAATTTTAACTTAACCATGTTTGTACGATCATCATTATCCTATGTCACAAACAACGATTACATAGTAGCAAGCCGAAGATCCGAGATTGTTCTCATTGAGTTTTAATAATGCGAAGGTTTGTATAAACAGATTAGGAAGAGACATTAATAATAATAATTGACATAATTACTCTAAATTGTGATTTTATAATCATTTATTAATAAATTAGTTAATATTTAGTCGAAAATAACGGTAATAAATAAAATTTGAACCACAAATCTAACCCAATACAACGGCTGATTAAATATGATAACAATTTATCAGTTTACCGAATATTTATATAATCATTAAGAAATTATCATTAAGCCATATTTTGTAATATTTTTTAAACATTACTTATATTCATAATTGATCAAATAAAAAATAATATTGTTAGATTTTAATCTTTTAGAAACTCAACTATGATTAAGGGAGCCGCCTATTATCTTCGATACATCTAATTTATTTGAGAATTAAAATTTAATATTTTTGAGAGTGCCTATAATTACAGGACTTAGGATACAATTGATAACGAGCATATTGCTTGTTAAATACTCAAACGATAATACCCGATTCAAACAGTCATTCATTTACTTTAATCTAGCACGCTTGTAATTATGCGGAATTCATGTTTGTGAGGTATCGATATTCAAGATTATTGAGAATTACCATAATAATCCAAAATACATATTTGGGGCTGGTTTACTTGAAGAAATAATAAAATAGTACACTGAAAGCATTTCTTATAAAGCTGACATACGTTTACAATCGGTATGCAACATATTCAAAACGAGCTCAGACGACCATTCCAAAATCAAAATAATTTTACATGCTAGATTCCTACTGCATAGATGTGTAATTCGAATTTCCAGTCACATGTGTTGTAGGAAATTTACTCATATTAACATCAATTATCGGTTATTAAACATTCCGAATATATTTCGTTTGTATATGAATCGATATTTAAAATTTATGTATTTTTAACACAAGACCAAGTTTGGCTGAAGTCATAACATGGAATATGTACTTCAAGACACTTTTGGCATTTTCTCATCTCATAGCATAAGTTTAATTATCAATATTTTAATAGATTTTGTTAATTTTGTGATTATCTATTAAATTTAGTTATTTTCCAACAATTGATTATTCATTCGATTTCGAATGCTGTCATATTTCTGCACCACGTCATGCAAGTAAAATAATGAACATTTTTAATGGGATATATAATAAAGGAGAAAGTATTTGTCATCAACTTTATTACTATTAAATGCTCAGTAAATTTTCGCTTTTCATAATCATACTTTTAAAGTCATCATATCTTTAGTTCACATAATACTGAAAATATTACATCACTAAAAATTTAAGTACCGCTTGAATAAGTAGTAATATCAGGCCGAAACGATCATAACTATACTTTTATAAAATTAGGGTATATCTTATTTATATGGTTTGGTCCTTGAATTTTTTAAGGTTTTGAAATTAAATGACTGTTTAAATCAAAACAAAACTGACTTTTTTGTAAAACAAATATGAACACTCCTCGCGATATCTGACAGATCAAAGTGAAAAAGATTTCAAAATCCACGCTTTTTATTTGATAATTAAGTCTTGATTAGTTTCTAAGTTCTAAGATGTTATACCGTTGTTTTAGAGAACCTCAAACATTGTTCGGAAATATAAAGAATCCTAATTATACTTTTGTAATAATTATGTTCGTATTTTTAATTGAGTATTGAACAGAATAAAAACGTTGATAAAACGATTAATTAGATTCTCTCAAAATCCTAAGCTATCACTCGTTTTAAATACAAAATCACCCTTAATTAAATACAAAATGAATAGCCAAGCGAAATCAAATATTCATTACCGTTAATCCTGATCGAATTCATATAATAATGAATGAACATGGAGTTTTCGAATTTATTTTCGGCATGTTATCTTTACTGAAAGGTATAAAATCGATAGCCAGCTAGCTTATTGCACAGAAAAATAATATAATAAATGTATTGAACAAAAGTTTTAATGAAACACTATTTTTACTTGTAAAAATGAACTAAGTACACCATTAAAGGCGATTTGAGATCTACAAACACAATAAAAATAAAATACTTGCCTTGTGGTATTTTACTGTCAATCAATATTTAAAAACAGTTTGATTAATAAAGGGTTATCCACTCATTTTTGTCATTATACTATTCATTTTGGCCACAGTAATTTTGATGCGAAATAATAAATTATCCGATATCAATAGTACACGAATTGACGACGTGTATCAAAAAGGCCAAAGAGTAAGTGAAATGTCAATCTTTCTTGGAGTTTACGGGAGTACAATTAACTTCATAGTCAAAATTTAAACCAAACTAGAAGGACAGAAGCAAATAAAAGGGGTTACATTAAAACTGAGAAAATTACCAGACCTGAACAATGAATATAATCGAAGGTAGACGATGATGCCAGCATTTCTCTTTGAAGATTTATCTCAAAAGTTCAGGAAGAGATGAATATTTAGGTTGAGAGGAGTACAATTATCAAGATTCTTAAAAGCTTTCATTAATTATGGAAACGCATGTCAATCATTCCAGAAAAGAGAGACATGAGAACACTTGAAATATCAGAGAAAGATAAATCAGATATTTGGAATTATTACAAATATTTAGACAGTATCAGTTTATGTATCGACGAATGTGGGGTAAATATGTCAATGAGAATCTAGAATAGTAGGTCGAAAATAGGAACCCAAGCAAATTGATGTATATCCACATCTGAGAAGTTTGAATATTTCAATTTTTGCCGCCATGAATATTAATGGGAGGTTCTTAAACAACGGGCATGGTGGCCATTTGACAGAGATCTCTTCAGAAATTATATTGAAGAGTTATAGGAAAAAATAAGAACTTTTAACATAGAACAGACAGTGATAATCATGGAGGGTGTATCTTTTCACCATTGTGAAGAGATCTTCCCTACCCACTCCGACTCTTTTATGATTTGTTAAAGCTGAGCGATTTCTTTCTGTATAATTTTACTCCTGTGTGGTCGTGGTCTCTATCAAGGCTAGCTTGTGATATCATCGCCCCCACCTCAAACCCGACCTTTCAAAACGCCAGATCCTGCTCGATAGAGCTTCCGGAATTCCTATTAGTGGTTCCTCCTTTGAGGTCAGTGATTTGGGGGTTTTGTGAGCTCCTGAAGAAGATTCTATACTTTCGCAGTTTAATGAGACAGAAAACACATTTTGACGCTGAAACTTCTTGAGAGGATTCTATTGGGTTTGTTAGAGCTGAGCTATTTCTTCCTGTATAATTTTGCTACTTACTGTTTGTCGTTCGATACAATGTTGTTTGCGATTTATAATCTCCCCATCTTGAACTCGGTCATTCGAGAGTTCAGCTCAAGCCCTAGAGAGCTTCCGGAGTCACTCTAGGCTGCAAGATGGTGGTTAACTTTGATGCGGTTGGCGATTTGGGCGATTCTAAGGCTACTTTGAAACTTTTGTACTTTCTCAATTCAATAAGACCGAAACCCCATTTCGGCTCCGGACTTCCTGCAGCGTTTGTTGGACTCTGCTGAAGTTCAATTTAAAGCCACCATTATGCCACAGCTTGCTCAGATCAAGGTCAAAAACGCGTGGCAATATGGCATCGGCTGACCTGTGTCTTAGGGGTATCGAAGACCTGGGCGAGCATCCGAGTGCTTTCGAAGAATCAAGGAGGGTGTCACTGTACCCTGAAGGCAAGCATGCAATCAAGATCTGTATAAGTGCTTGTTATTTAATCCAGCTCGGGCAAGTGAGCAAATTAGTTACACTCGCAATTCTGTGCAGGGCGCTCCCGAAGATCCTGCTTCCAGGCGACTGAGAATCTAGTGGATAGGTATAAGCGGGTCCTGGCAAGCTTTTTCAAAATACCCTAGCTTAGATTAATAATAAGTTTTTATATTTGATGTGACTTTGTGATATATTTTCACCAATTTATATCGTCAATCTGGTATTCCATTTATCATATCAAACCTTAATTTATCATTTTCACTGAGTAGGAGCTGCTCAATGATTTTTCGATGAAAAGCCTGTAATATAATGGTTATATAATGGCACCTCACGTATTAATCTTGTTTTGTTGTGGTTCGTTATATGAAACAAGATTTATAGACTATAATTCTCTGAAAATCTTCTAATACTTAAAAACCTCAACAAAAATCGTATATTTTAGAAAAAACTACATTGCAATAATTTTAGAGGGAAACGATTATAAAAACATTGACAATGGCAAAAATGATCTTAGATATTGGTCAGGTTGAATTTAATGCCAAATAGAAGGACGGCGTATATGAATAGGTCTTATTTTCAGTGTTTAGTGGTATTAACTCAAAATTTACATACTCGTGATTCGGCATAGATATGGCTGAAGGGAACGTGTCAGGAAAATATACACTGAAAGGGCTTGTGGGGGCAAGTATGCTTCACTGTGATGACACAGATAAAACCCCTATGTACCTTCTCTTATATAATTCCTCGCTTTTAATTCATGTGCATTAAAATATATAACCTACAGCTTAAAAAGCATCAATTGAAACTCATACTTAATACTTATACATAGGTTTGTAATATAACAGTTTTGATCATATTTAAAGGGCAGAAAGTAAAAGGCTTTGTTTCAAAAAAGAAGAAAGCGAACCGGTATAAAATGCTCGAATTTTTGAAATACAGAGAAGCCTCTCTTCCACGTGTTAACTGTTGTGTGTTAAACGAGTTTTTAAACTGTAAGCTAGTTTCAAAACATTAAAGATACTTTTAAGAGAGAAAATTCAATCTAAACATCTTGTAAATTTCTCTCTATAAATGAAAAAATATTAAAGGATATGAAATTATCCCCTCCAGCGTCAGCCTTCAATTGATGTTGAAATGTAGCCACCAATCTATGTAGGGTATTTTTGAAGGCCGAATAAACGATATCAAAAAACAAAAGGCTTCTGATCGGCAGAGTATAGCTGGAGTGGAATATGGGACATATAAGAAATACTATAAATTAAAGAGTGGGATTTTTGCATAACTCGATCTTATGAGTGATGAAATATTATATTATAATTGAAAGTGATTTCTCATGTTTATCACTCTTAAAAGTGACATTATTCTAGGAATCTCATTTAAGTTGATCTATATCTTGTTCCTTTCTTTATTCTTCTTTTCTGAAAAAATTCCTCGTGTGTTTCCTTTGTCAATTGGCTTATAATTTGTCACTTTTTCATTTATATTGTTGAACAATATTGATAACTTACACTTAATATCGGTCTGTGATTTCAGATTTTTCGAGATGAAACTTATGCATATCGGTTTATCCGTACATGAAACATCCAAAATGTAGCTGCTTATTTGGATATATTTTTACGGAACACTCACATTTTATCTCCGACCTATAAATTTTGTGGTGTAAAACAAGTTTGTTGTCGCGGTTCTTATGTATAAGGGTGGCTATAAATTCACACTTATGAATTGTAGGATTTAGAAGACATTAAAAAAAAATCAGACTTTGACCTGGTTAATGGAGGTATATTATATAAGAATAACATTAAAAATATTGATCTTTCGTAATCCTTAAAAGATTTATTTTCGATTAATTTAATCTGGATAATTTCTAGGCCTGTTTTTTAACGTATGATATCATTGATATGATAACTAGAATGACCTTCTAATTTCTGACATTACAATTATCTCAAAATGACATAATTTTCGCCAAATCCGATGACTAGGTGATGTTAAATCGCTTTTATCGCTGATTAATACCCTGTTTCAGTTGCATTGATCATGACGTAACTGTGAGTGGAGTGTAATAGACAATATCGAATTATTTAGTGACAATATTAAATCAACCATTTATCGTTTTTATAATATTGGAATGGTGTATTAGCTTTGCTATAGCGAAGAAGACCATTCAAATCATCTAAATATTTCATCGAGTATGTTTGGGAATTTCTCAATTAAATAGTCCTGTTATATGTATTTTTCTCAATCTGAAATATTTTTAAGTCACAATCTGAAGCCTAGATTCCAAAAAGTGTAGAATGAAATCATATTTTAGCAATCAATGAACCATCAAAAAAGTAAACTGGTGAAACCAATTCTAAATATATCGATGGTCAAGGGGGTCACGATGAGATCATTGAAAAAGCTATAACTGAGGATACTTAAGCTGCTCATGATGTAAGTCAATAATTCTAATAAAGGCACTAAAATCAGACCCATAGTATAAGAGGTTTCGGAGTATCCAGGCGTAAAAATAGCTAAAGGAAACAGGGCGAAGATCGCATCAGCGTGGTTTAATTATAATCATCCTTATATTTTAGTTACAATGTGGCCCAAAAAAATATTACCCGAAAATCGAGTGGTTGCCTGGACCAACTTCAGCTTTTGCGAAGGGCCAACTCATTGTAATGTTAGAAAAAATGCCTTATCAACCTCCAGAAAAATAAATAACACAATAAAATCTAGCATCAAGACACTTAATTTCACGTATGCGATAATAAATGTTTTGGCGTGCCAAATTGAGGTGTGTTTTGGAAAGGAATGCACTTACGACTGGGCTAGGCCCTAAATTATTCATCCTCGGTGCTTGAATAACATCTCAGGAACGTCATCTTTTGTTACTGAAAGGACATTGTGAGATTCATATTCTCTGTAGGGGATACCTGATATCGTTGTGATCAATTTTTTGATCAGAAATTTTTATAATACCTTCGATGAGATCTCATGTTTGGTGTCCGGTCATGATAGGCATTTGAATTCGCCAGCTAAACTGAAAAATTCTCAAATTTTTTGCATCAACCCCTAAAAATGAATAGAAGTTATTCGTGATTATTTGTTTTCAAATCGTCTTCTCGGCCGAAAATACAGAATAACATTTGTGGAAAATTTGATATTTCAGCCTGAGCAAATTCTCAACCTTAAACAGTGAATTTCCCTTAAATCCCGCCTATATGCCGCGGCGTACTAAAATTTAGGCGGTTACTTTTAGGTGGCGGATATCCAGGCATATTTAACTCCAGAAAGCTTATATAGGTGTTATTCACCATACACAAATTGCGGATTTTTGAAGATTTAGTAACATAAAAAAATTATATGAAATACAGGGTTTTCGGTTCAATTTCGTCGTTCGGAAAATGGACAATATCTTTCATACCAACAATTTACAATTTCAACAAAATGATTAATTTTGAATTATTTAGCTGTCGAAAACAAAAACCAGTCAGAGCCACTGAAACAGCAATAAAATTGCTGAAGGTATAAGTACAAGAATTATAGTAGCCCATAAAGCTGCAAGCTCGATAACAACAATATCTAATTAAGAGAATTTATCTAGATCGACTACATCTAATATTCTCAACAAGTTTCGAAAAGGGTGAAATGCTGAGAAAAAGAAGTGGTGGAATAAATCCATACAATTGACTTCAGATATGGAAAAATGTATCGAAGATCTTCTATATGATGGTTTTCCGGTTTCTTTGATAAATATATGACTGTCAAGGTTGATAAACTAACATGAAGACATTTATTCGTCTATCTTTGAACAATAAAATGATTACTTAAACCAATTTTGTTAACGCTAGGATAAGTTTTATTTTTTTATTTTTCAAATATTTTTCAAAACGACGAAATCTAACCAAAAACGGATGCAATTGAACCGAAACCCTCTATTGCCAAAATCTAGCATTTTTGACACAAATGATATGCGAGCAGAATCAAATAATTTGGGTATATTGATGACTAAATACATTCGGTATAATAGATGATAATTACAGTAAAAATATAATTAAACTAGATCAGCGGATTTTTCTGTCTAATATGCAATATTATACTATCAAAATATTCTGCGCCACTTGTCCCATATTTTATATTATAAGGCCAATTATACAGGGTGTCACTTTTTTGTGACACCCTATTTATTTGCATGATAAATCACGTAAATGTAGTTTAAACGTTATGAAATTTCAAATAAATAATCTATAGCATATTATGCTGTTAGGAAATAATTTCGAAAGTATTATTATCATAGACTGTTGAGATATCGCAATTAACATTTTTTTAAATCCAAGCTTAACCCATACAAAACACGGATAACGATGAGATATATCGTTGAGTTCATCCTATTCTATTACTTCAGTCTAGCCTGTATCATATCACAAATCATTATCGGCTTATTCCTCATTTTACGGCAGAAACAATGATTTTTATATTTATTTATCAAAGCATCATATTTTTTTGTGGTCTTCATTGAATTAACATTTTGGTAAAAATTAGTTCAAATATAAATTTATTGTTGTTTTATTGAAAAATAAATTTTAATAAAAAGTACATATTTAACATTTAAGTCTCCTGCACGAAAACAATATTTAAGCCTTTCCGTTATTGAGAAACATCTTATCACATCTTGATAGACCCTGGCCGAAGATTCTTCTAAATTTTATTTTAATTCCTCGATACTTTGAATATTATATTTATAAATTAATTCAATCAGTAATTCCCATATTGCATAGTCCACAGGATTTAAATCCTGGCTTTTTGGTGGCCATTAATCGGCCCACTTAGACTTGGTTTGTTTTCTATTAGAGGTTGTGCAGTTTGCTTTTGATAACATTGTAACTGGATATCATTTTTTTACCATTTGAGGTATAGAATATTGTGTAATATGAGTTTCGATGGATATTTGAGGAATGCTTGAGTTTCAAAGGCGAATAGGTTGACTTTAAATAAGTCGTTCTACGTTTTTAATATTTTATTTTGTCCGAACAGATGATCGTCTTTCACTCCCGGGTTTTCAAACTATAAGACCTGCTTAGACGATTTTTCTAATAAATCTATCTGATGTTGATTTAGACTAGCGGTCGGCAACCGTGGCTCTTTCAATAATATAAAATGTGTTGATGTTAATCGCAGTTGATAGACAGAAATAGTGAAGTTAAATATTTCAAGATGTTTATATATCAAATGTGGTACACGACCGCTCAACTATTTATCACTGGGTGGGACTCTAGCTTGAACGAACTTCAGAAATCTAGATGGATGAATTAGTTTTTTAGTGATTAGATTCAGAAGTCTTTTGTAGGCATAGATAAAGTAAATTAACACTAATTTAATATTTAATAGGATTGTCATCTTAATTTACTGACGACTAAAGGAATTTTTACATTATTATTTACCTGATTATGAATCACAAATTTGATTTGTTGATTTATGATGAATTTTTTTCAAAATATTAAATCAAAATTGACAATATAAAATTCTTATTGTCTCCCAATCTGTTATTATTTAGTCATTTTTGAAAAAAAACACTTTTCAGAGTCCTTTATCTCATTTGCTGAATTTACTTTTTCCAAAACCTTCAACATTTTTGATATCAGGTAGTTAGTTTCCTGACTTGTGCCATTTATTCTAAATAGATTTCACTTCTAAATAAACTTTTATCGGGATGGAGAAATGGACAATATCTTTTAATCCATTTTACCTACTATGAATTTGAGTCCTGAAAGTCGCCATCATTATGGTGAAAGTGAACTCTCGTCCATAAACAGAGTAAAATCCCTCAAATTCAAACAATTTTCCTTATATTTGTCACAAATTTGCGTGAAATTTGGAATTAGAATCTTAAAATTATTCATCTGTGAATTCAAATCCTTACATTGGTCATCACCGTCAAGTAATTTATTTTTAGAACATAGACGCTGGGTCCTATATGATTGATAACAGCAATTATTCTATGATACAGTATACCTCAAATGCAGTTTTAATGTGATACAATTTTCACATTAGTAATTTATCTCAATATAAATTTTGTTGTATATTTCTAAACATCAAATCCTACAAATAATTTAATCAATAATTCAAATAAATATTGCAGTAAGTACGATTAATCACAATTTAAATAATTTTTAGCTCTTACGGATTGGATACGACTACCAACATGATGAAAATATTGATTAATATACAGAAAGGGTGAATGTACAGTGAAATAGGACCTATGTTTATAGTATTCTTCAAAACTCAAAAAGCTTTTAACGTGTTTATTTAGTGAAGAAAAATTGTTACATAACAAAAATTACAATTTAGAGAGACAATGAAATTAAATTTATGTCATTAATCAATAATCATCCTGAGTAGATGTCACAAACAAACCAATTTAACAGCGTCAGAAAAGTCTGTATCCCACGAGTTGATTCAATCTTATAATACTGTTACCATTGCTACTTTTGGGTACAGGCAATAGATTTTTAATAGAGAAAAGCCATACACGTACAGTGAATACATTTTTGTTTAAAAAGCATCAGATGCACTAATCTTATTTTAAAATAATAAAGCAGCTATTCAAAAGAAATTTCGATTATCTTTTCAAACAGTGAGAGATAACAGTAATAATATTTGTAAATTTGATCAACCAGCAGTCTAAGATCATAAGTTGGTTTATGGGCATACAAAAGGAGTATATGAAATTTTTGGCAATGATGCTGCGACAATCTAGTTAATTTTTGTACGATTGATTTCCTCTACAGATCCTAATACACAGCTCTTAGGATTTTTAAAACTGAAAAATCCAACGTGAGGTGAAAATATTGGAAATGCTGTAATTTGTGCATGGAAAAAAATCCTATGCCACATTATAAAATTGTGTTCATTTCAACAGACGCGGCAAAAAACTTTTACCTGCCCTTAAAAGCGATAGTTTCTATTTTTAAAGAAAATATTAATTTTGAAATACGTTTACCATTGCATCATTCATAAAGAAGCTCTTTGTGCACAGTCATTTCAGGAAGAAATTTACCAGATTATGGATTTGGTGGTTAAGATCACTTACTTCATTATAGATATAGCTCATTGTCATTGCCAATTTAAATAATCTTCATTTGATATAGAGAGTGAGTACGCAGTCCTTTTTCTGCAGATCAAAGTGGCTGATTATCAAGAGGAAATGATTCAGAATGTTTAGGTTCCTTGTTGCCAGATATTAAAGCATACTTCTTGAGATTGCAATAACTATCCCCAATTATCATACTATCAGTGGCTTCAACAATTTAATTTTTGAATACACATAACGATTTATTTAAATAAACTTGATAATAGTTTACATGGGAAAGGAAAAAAATGTTATCTTTATTAGATGTTGCTTTATTCATAAAAGATTTTTAAACAAAAAACATTCATTTTCAAATCCTGAAGAAATATCGCCAACATAAACCTTATGAAATTAATATGTGTTATTTTACAGCCACAATATTTAATGTAAAGGAAGCTTTACTCGGTTGGTTAGACATGTTTAGAAACAGCAAAATATAGTTAACCTTTTTATAAAATCCTTTCAATATAACTGTATTAGAATGTCATACTTTTCTCATCGATATTGACATTTGACACTTCTATATGCGATTGATGGATTAAAAATACAATGAATTATTACCTTCATAATTTGAACACTTCAATACCTATTTGGAAATTTGGGACAAACAAAAATGTGAACTTAGTTGACATCACAAGTGATCGGATATCAATGATCGTAAACATGAATGTATGACGGTTTTTAAAGCGTGAGAATCCATTACAAACTCATAAGATCAGTTGAAAAAATGAGAATTTGATTTTCTTAGAATTTTGAGATCAATATATTAATGCGAGCTATCCTTTTACAACATGAACCTCAGAAAAATGAATCAAGAGAAAGGCTTATTGATGAAAAATTGGAGTCATGCATAAAATTATTAATAAAACAACAGACACAACAAACATTCAAATGAGATACAATGCCAATATTCAAATTAATTACTTGAAAAGTAATAGTATAATTTCATGTTGTTTTCTTTACAATTTTAATTAAAATGTTCACTGTTAAGAATTTTTTAATTAATATGCCATCCGACTTGTTACTATGACCTCATACTCCCTTTATCAAAATTTAACTGCTATACGTAAAAAAATTGTGGCTCTTTGGTCAAAAAGGTTGCCGACCCTTGGTCTACACCATCTGATGAAATATTTTTCTAGATTGTTGCAACAACTTCATTTTGTGATTGTGGGATCGCGGTGCCAGATCGAAAAGCAAATGAAATTTCGTTATGATTCATGAAGTCAATTCCTAGAGAACAGTTCCTCGAAAGATCCGAAATTATATCAAATTTAATGAGACAACATTGATGGTTAAACTTCACATTTCGATTTATATGGCCAGTTATTATTAGGTCTGATGTTCCAGAGCTTATCAATTTCGTTGCATCCTTGAAAACTGTGCAATTAGAAAAATGTTTGAGATAAACGAGGTAAGATAAAATAGAAATTAATGATCGAGTGTCAAGTATGAACTTTACGGTAACATTCTCGATGAGAATATCTACAGCCGGCCGGCCCTGAATTATCGTTACCATGACAGTGATTATTAAGAAAACTTACTTTGATATCTTTCACTTTGTAAACTGTGTGGATAGTTACGGCAATCTTTATTTACGTGCCCGATTTTATTATGAAAATAACATCTTATCATCATTTTGTTATGCGCCTTAAGGTTAATTCCGGAATCTAAACAATTCTGGTTAGGTTCACTGATCGAAAAGGAGTTGACTTTGTCTATTAGTTTCTCATCCTGTTCTGCTAATTGGTCAACCTTATCTTCACTGACTTCTTTAATCGTATTGCCCCTTAAGGATGTGTAGTTTTTTCTAGCAGATAAGATTTTTTTACATCTCTGTGGCTTGATCTATATTTTAGTTTTTTCATTTAGGACTACGAGTTAGGTAATATCTGTGTCAACTTTTATTAGAAATGGCTGTTAAAGGTTTGCCTCCTTCTCTCGTGATCAGAAGGGAGGGTAAGTAAGATTCACGAGATTCTTGATTCAACAGCTAAAGCTGTCGGCTTCTTCCATTAATCCTTTTTGATAAGAATCAAATTCCAGTGATGAATCAACTGGGGATGGTGAGAATCTGGTAACAAATGCTGGTTTTGACTTCCTATATGATGCTGGCACATCCTATGGAAGATTTCCAAAGAATTTCAGCACAAATCCCTCTAAAATAGTGGAAGGTGAGCACATTTATCTTCTGAAGATTTATGGGAAGCTTCCATCACCTTCTCGAACTTCCAGATAAATTCTGTAAAGTCCCCTTGGCAGATGTTTTTTTGATTGTTAAAAAGAAACATCTTTTCCCTCTATCAATTTTGAATATATCTAACAATAACTTCTAATTATCGAGTGTACGCGCGTCTCTATTTAATTATCTATTACACTGATATATTTGCCTTTTTTGCTAAATCAAGAACGCTTAAATCAAAACGTTTATTGTAGATTCGTTAAACTGTGTATTTAATGAACTAATTTTTTTCCGATCTCTGGGGGCCAGGTGTGCCTTTCCAAAACGAGTGAAATGGAATTATAGACTTTCAATTTTGTTTTATAATGTCTCGAAACTAAGGCAACCTACAGATGAGTTTTCCAGACATAACAATGATAAGATCATATTATTATGGTCTAATATTTTAGTCCGGGTGGGTCTATCTTATTCAAAAATGATCTGATAGTCTCTTTATTCGCATAAATACTCTGATAAAGGCGGTCGGAGAACAGACAAAATCAATGGCTTATACAATTTGTTCAAGTTCTAATGTCTGGATTCTCTTGCTCTTCTTGGTGTCATCTTTCGTTTCTCAGCATACCTCTGTTCGACCCCACGCTTGCGGCCTGGTAAGATGTTTTTATTTTCTATTTAATCATTCAACAACAATTTTTCAAAACCTAAACATAACAATGATGGATCCTCTTTAAGAGATTCGAAATAGTTTTCAATCATTTATCATCTTCTTTCATCATAACTTTGAACACGTCACCCATGCTTTCGATTTTATTATAACATTGTAGATTTCAATCAGGTTCAGTTTACACTCATCAATCCAATGGTGGCAGTCTCAATTTCCGATTAAACTAACCATGGAATTGCAGTGATATTTCGAATTAAAAATGATACAACTATTTACAATATTTTTTATTTCTACAACTAAATCCGAGTTGATGAATTTTCATGCCCACCCCTGGCACAAAATTTTCAATAGCATGTCTTCATAGTTAGATTTTGCATGTTTTATATCTTTTATCTCATTGAGGTCAGGTTCTTTTTTTTAATACGTCATACTTTTTCGGGTTTATTTACATCAAAATATCCATATTACAAAACACTCCACTTCTAATTTTCTGACGACGTTTGCAATAAATATTTATGATGTGATCAGATCGAATCTCAAATGATGATCCAAGAAATCAGTTTTGTTTTTAACTACGAGATACTGACCTGTCATGATGATATAACCTTAAAATCGCTTGTTTATTGTAAAATTGTTTTTTCATCTCAACATAAAAAACTTGAATTCTCACCGTTTAAAACACCAATTCCACGAGGTATATTTTATCGATAAAAATTCATCCAGTGTCGAGTAAGAATTGCTGATTTTCTTTAATTGCTTAATATTTCTACTGTTAGGAATCAACGAAATTTCTTGCGTGTTGAAATGATTTCAATTTTCTGATTCTTGAATGATTTTATTGTTTAAATAAGCATCGTCTTAATCAAATTAAAGTTCTTGAAAATATAAAAGGATTACATTTTTTAAAATGGCGTGTTTTGTTAAGCACGCCTTTCTCTTCGTTTATTACAAATAATTGTCACGTTTCCGTTAGGGTGACACCAATTAGGTGTATTTTAGCACCGGTAAGTAAGAAATACAGATCTAGAGGATCTCGGTGAATAGAGTTCATCAGTATTGCAATTTATATTTGTTATGACTACCTAATAATTCTGATTGATAATTGTGAAATAATATGTCAATGTTCACTATCTCTTGCAGATGGAATAGTAATCATAATCATTTCATTTTTGCCATAATTCCTCATTTAGCAAATGTCTTAAAATTTAATGCTAATCGATTTTCATTTTGTTTAATATTTGTTTCTGAAGCGAATCATCAAGAATGGTAGTATGAGTACTTATCTCGGTTTATAAGCTTCTGAACTCTTTTAAAATTTCAGATTTTCTTAATGTAGATTATTAGATTTGAGAAATTGTCTTTTTTTAGTTTGTAAAGATTTAGAAAATTGGATTTATTCATCAGAAGCAAGGGATCACCTAGTGGTTGAGTTTGATAATCATCCTGAATTTTTAAACCACGGAGTTGAGGGATGGACATCTGGTTTAATTTTTCCCATTTATATTTATGATAAGGCTTCGTCATTTTTAAAAGGGCACAGAAAATCAATGTTTACACCATTTTCCGTCCAAAATGGCCGACTTTCTGCTGATGACATCAAAATGTTTCGATATTGATTTATTATAACAAGTATATTTCAGAAAGATTCTTTGCGGTAAGGTAAATATCAAATCTCAGGAAACAACAGCACATATTCCACTCTTGAATCTGAATGAATATTTTCACACCCCTAAAAGGTAGAATCTATATAAATATCAATTTAATAATGAAATCACGGCGGAACATTTGAATGTCGGCATCCGGAAATCGGCCATTTTGGACGGAAAACGGTGTAATACGAATAATTCTCATTCCGGTTTGCAATTTTGATGATGAAAGTTATCTATTCGTGTATTTGACGACAGGAAACCTTGGTTTACCTGAAAGAAACAATTCAAATTGTAAAAGGAGGTCAGAATGTTTTTCGAATGATCGCTCGACGATTATCAACGGATTCATATTCCGTTGTATTTAAACTTTAATATTAAGGAACAAGGATTGACCGAATTGGTGTCATATGAAATTGATCGTTTGATACTTGAAGACCCGAAATGGATGGAAAACCATCTTTTTGGTGTGAGATCTCTTGTGAAACTATGCAAAAGACTCAGAAGAATGAAGGGGAATGGCTACCAAATAAGCGATGCTGACTGCTTAAAGTGGGCTAAGGAGATTAATGATTGCGTTGAGAATCGCTGGGTAACAATTTGCTTAATTTAATAGGAGGATTTACTTCCCCGTATTTCGTCTGATGCTGCAAGTTTTGAAGATCTTATCAAAAAATTTGAAGAAAGAAATATCGAATAAACTCATTGTTAGATGTGGTTTGTTTTTTGAAATTTTATTCATATCGTTTCCTGAATTAAAGTAGCAGCTTTCACCAAATTTATTGATTCAAATCAATTCCAATTAGATTTTTGAAATATCTGGTCAGCGAAGATCGTGTTAGAACCATTAAATATCATAAATAATATTTGGATCTTCATTCGTCTGGATTCTCAAATTTATTCGTTTTATACGTTTCCGATTTCTAAATCAACTGTTTTTGTCCTCTGAATCGCTGCCACTGTTCTTGATGCATACATTAGGGTCATTTAAGAGATTTAAGGTTTTAACAGATGAAAATAGCTAGAATCATTATTCCAGAGTTTTAAAAGGCCAGGTGAACGTATTGATAACGATTTTGAGAAGAAAATTTTGATCATTAATCTAGGTGGTCCACAAACTCGGTCCCAAAAGGCTCGTGTTTCGTCGAGTATTCTTTATACTAATCGATCAGATTTACATCTGTTGACGGCTGCGATAGGCCGCCAACGTCATGAGTTTGATATTAGATTCAAATATCAGAACTATACAGTGACAGTGCACTCACATTTCGACAGTACCTATGGACATCCTAAAATAATCGCTTAATTATTCGAGTTATCAGCATCATACAGTATATTTTCATGTGAGTTTTTGAGATATACTTCAGGCTAACTTCAAAATAAGTCCTGATTTCGAGAACCATGACTCGGATCACCAAATTATAATATACTATTTCTTCAAAGGTATAAGATGATTTTTTCCTGTCAAAACTCCATTCAACAGTTTTTATGTCAAAAAATAAATCTAAGTACGAGACGAATCAGAAAAATTACAAAAACCTTAACTACAACTAAAACCGACCAGATATGTACCTATGATATGCTTCTTGGATCTACAACAACATTTTTACAAACGAGCAGCAGATTTTAGCACATCGTGTCAGACTAGTTCGGAGATTTTGTTGATTATTGCTAATTCCGGCTGACCCGACAATGAATATGATTTTTTAAATCAAAATAAGATGATTGTACAAGAGAATATATGGCCAGAGTATTTTGTCAAGCAACGGGAAGCGACTGAATGTTGGAAGTTTGGGTTTTTTCATACCCTTCATCAGACATGGCAATGCAGCCTCAAAATGGTACAACCATTAATATCTAATTCTCATTTACTGTAGACCAGAACTGCGACATCTGCCGAATCGAAAAACTGATATTTTCCTTTGGTTGTGTATAAACCTCTTATGATATCGCAGAAAAAGTGTTCGAAAAGGGTTCCATCAAAAGTCACACATGTATTTCTGCTCGCTTTATATGGCTTCATATATGTTTTATAAAATATTTCACTAAACTAGTAAGTATAGAACAACAATTCCCTGCCAATTTTAACATTCGTGAGAAAAACCTATTCCTTGATTTACACTTTTTTGTATAACAATTTTTTTATTTTTTGCATATGCTGAAGACATGTGTTTCAAAAATTGTGTTAAATTGAAATCTGGGCTGAATTACATGATCGCCCCACCCTTAAACCATAACGTTCGAGTATGCGCATAAAAGTTTTCGTTTTGTACATCTATTATTCCTTGATTTTTCCGATATTAAAACACTTATATTAGATATAAATAATTATAAGAGTCAGCCCATATCCTACAATTTGAATAGAATCAGAAACATGTTAAAAATGTATATTTTTAATTATGTTGCTTTTTTACATATATTTGAAAAAATTCAACTGGAAAACGATTGTTCTATAAATTCTACACCTCGAATAAAATCTAAAAGCCCTGCCACAGATTTTCAGAATCTTTTCCTTCTCCATA
>JWZT01002708.1:37964-51383 GCA_000827895.1 Thelohanellus kitauei | reverse complement strand
CATTTTTGCAGATGCGCAAAAAACATCATACTTTAATTTTGTATTTTAAACAAAATTTGACTTCTATAACAGTGATAAAATTGATTAATAATAGTATTTTAGTATACTTAACATGAAAGATATTTAACTGTAACAACCAACAATAATGTTTTGTGCTCATGGGATCTAATATAATGGAAGGACTGAGAGATACCTGATTTAACATTCAATCGTTTCGGCTATATTGCGCACGCGTCGCTTGCTTAATATAAAATGGATCGTTTTATTTCTCTTTTGCCGTAATTGACCATTTTAATGATAATTGTTAGAACATCCCGATTAAATTCTTCGTTTTCTGTCATGATTTTAAATAATGTGCCTTAAAATAGATGACGCGGGCGTGCTGGGTGGGAAAGATCGAATGTAAAATTTGGTGATGCATTTCTGCTCCAGTCAAATTATAATCCTATTCTTTTAATCGTTACCATTGATGATCAACTTAAACTAACAGCACATTTATTTGTTTGGAGTTCCAAAAATTGTAGTCGTTTTTCAAGAGATGAATAGTGAGAGAATTTTCCTTCGATTATCTGGAAATTAAAATCTTTAACCCTGCATAGTTTTAGAATATATTTCAGCTAAAGAAAATGAACATTATAATTATGGATGTTGAAATAATGGCAATCCGATATTATATTTCGTGTTCGAGGTATCAGGGGCATCTAATGACGATTTTTGGTGGAATGGGTGAGAGCGTGATGATAAAAAAATACGATTGAACTCATTGACATAATATAGTCCTTATAATCAGTAATAATTTCTGACTGAAATGATTTTTGGAACCATGGGAAGAGCTACATTGACTTTTGCTTAATTATAGAAGATAAAGATTATTAATGAATTCTCAAAATTTTATCATCTCATTCAGATAATTAGATGTAATAACATCTAATTTGGTTATGCGGGGCCAAAATGGAATTCAAGAGACTAGAGATGTAAAACCTTCATTAATTGTCCTGAATATTAATGGACTGAACACTTTTGAATATCCTAGGTCCTGTTAAAGAATTTTATACGAATTAGCTTATCCAAACAACCCAAAATTTATCCCACCAATCTCTGATTTTAGGGTAACTGTTATCAGCATTAATGAAGTTCATACAGGTTGATCAAAATAAAACCATCGTGGTTTATCGGAGCAGGAAAAGTTTTCCACAGAATTAGACGTGTAGTTATACGTAATAATAAATAGATGTGATCATATAACAAAAACTTACATTTGATGAAAATGTACAGACAAGATAGTCAGTTTTTGACAATGCATAAATGTTGGAAAGTATGCTGAGGACTGCTTGCCGCCTTTGACGTTTGTTTTTGTAATTGACATTTGACGTGATGAACGTGTAGTCTGGATACCTATTGTCATTTGAATCAAAATAAATATTTTCAATAATGTTTAATCTTATCCTGGATACTTCATTTAGACTATTATTAATATTATTGGAGTATCCATTTTTCAACATGATCGATATGGCGCCGTTTGTTCTCGTTTTCCTGTATCCGTCGCATAGTTCATTTCTCTCGTAGATTCATTAGATCATTTAAAAACTCTAAAAAAAGCAATATTATTTTTTTATCCCACTAGATGACATTAGCCTCGGGTCGACCTCGAAGGATACAATCGTGTACTCTACTTCCAATCAGCGTTGGTCGACTTGGAAATGTAAAAGGGTGATATTTGATATTTAATACACAATATCAACTTAGATCACTTATGCAGTTAGGGTACTGCGTTCATCAGAAGCTTTTATACGGTTAATTTATGACGTATAATTTCAAAATATCGCATTCTGTTTTACAACAATGAATGAGTTTCATATCTTCAATTTATATTATATGAATGGAATTGAAACTGAGTTGGGCGGTTTTTTCGAGCTAGAAACGCAGGGGTCGAATGATTGACCCTTTATGTTGATGGTATTACTTACAATGTCATCCGGTCTCAAAAAGGTCGACGTACAATTCATTCAAACCTGTTTGTATTGTGGCCGACGAGGATCTGGAAAGAGCGGAAACACTATTGAGGCTGATTAAGTGTTCAACCGAAGCAATGACATGGTCTAGGAGTCACCAAACTGATAGAAAGTACTGAGAATTGACCAGAAGAGCTACCGCTTATTATTGAAGCCAAGCGTTGACATAAAAACATTAGAGGATTTTATCATTTGTCATTGTAAATATGCTGAGAGAACAGATGGCTGGAGTATTAAAATGGCGGGAAATCTTTCCAGATATTAGTTTCTGATCTATTTCTATTCAAAATATATTCTGTGATCGTTGATAGTGTAGTTATGAGTAACGACTCCGGAAATGCACGAAGTGGGTCCTAGAAGCGGCTTCAGATTAACGGTGTAAAAATCGAAATTCAGAAAGATTTATTATCGAGGTTTTAAGCTTATACACGGGATGTATTCCGTGATGTGTTAATATCGGAAAGCATCAATTGTATGATTTGATAATTTTTTACCTCTTACGAAAAGTAGAGATCACTTGCGGGTCATCTGTGGACAGATACACAGTCTTATGCGATATTTTTTTTGTAAGCTGTACTTTTCTGAAATATAATTGGACGTATTTCATGTATTCTTCCACTGGATATGATTTTGATCTAGCCGTTAGCTCCTCGGATCTTCTTACATGAACCCTAGATAACGGTAACACTGTACCCGACGATCGGAGATGTAAAATAGTTTGGTTTGATTTTATTCACTATGTGGGGCCTCAATCTTAAGATGTAATTAATTATTTGTCCGATCCACCACAAATACGGATCTGTGTGAAACTCTTCAATTTTTTCCTTTATATTTGCTGGAAACGCAGGTGTAAGGAATTCTTTGATCCTGTTTTCATCGGCGAATTCTATCAGTTTCACTCTCAGTTTATTTGCTTTTTTCCTTCGATAATGACAGGTTTGGCTTAGTGGCATTATTATGTCTAAAATCGTATTGAAGTTATTCCATCTGGAACCTTTGACCACCAAAGGCTTTCCCTCCATTAATGCCTTGGCCAAACCATACGCTAATTGGTTTACCTGACATCCGAACCCACAACTTTCTTTCGGTTCATATCCAATCACCTCGATATTCCTACAAATCTTTGGATTCTGATTACGATGGATCACGTCTCGTACATAATTTGTAAAAGATTCCCGAGCTGCCTCGTTCTGACCCATTAAACGGAGATCTTCAAAAATCTTCATCTGATATAAGCTGTTATCAATTAAATAGTTGTAGAAATCAATTTCTTTTTCCAAGTTTTCGTCTACTAACATTCCTGGTGTTGCATACTTGAATATATATAACAAGATCTCTTTTTGTGAAAAGTATGCATTCGTCCATTCTTTCAAAAAGCCGGAATAATTGAAAGGCTGGGCGACAGATTTACTTATAGAAACTGAGCCAGCATCTTCATCTTGTGTAGAGTGATCTTGTGTGTCATGAAGGGCCACAAAAAAGAATACCAGGGTCCATAATAGGCAGACTAAACTCATCGAGGACAAACGCTTTAATACTGGTGTCGTAATACGAAAATCAACAATTTTAAATTAAATATTTCGACGTTGTTTATCTTGTTATGACGTTCTTACATGTCAAAGTTGGTTATCATCCAATACATAGGCATGTAAACATCTAAATAGACATGTATCACGCAGCAATAAAGCAATTCACATGTATCTATCTCATGCCGATCTTTGCATTCATTGCAGAAATACGACACGAGCGAACAACATCAGTGATTTACACGGTTTAACATCATCAAGATCAAATACATGACGTCATAGTTATCAATCTATTGATTTATTTTATAATCAAAACATTTTCAAAGATTACATACGTTTTTCACGATTAAAAAGCTGTAAATTTCGCCGTTTAACACGTGGGGTGTTAAATATGGTCATAGACCGGATGCATATAATTGTTGAAACACCGATCCGGAAATAATCGTTCACATAGTAAGTGCACTGAACACATTATGACATCAAAATACACATACGCATTCTTTAGAATACAAAATTTATGCCTTGTTGTGATTCGGTTTCCGATCTCGAGCCAATTCTTGCAAATAATTTTTGATTCATTCATTTAATCTGAGTTATGCAAGTTTCTCATGGCTTGACCTCAATTTTAATGCCTTTTTTTATCTTTTTTTGTATCAACCGAAAGATAAGCGTTTTTTGTCAAACGAAGATCCACAAGATCTATAACTCTTTAAATTAAGCCATAGGTGCCGTTTATTGTCTGTTTCCAATTTTCTAATTAAGGTACACTTCAAGAATAGTCAAGGCTACGAAATGTGATCCCGGGGTTAATAACTAACCCATCATATTTCGACCATACTGTTTAACCTTTTACATATGGGGCTCTTGTCTTTTTTTCCAACTATTCAACCTATATCTGAGTTTAATTCCAATAAGTGGATAATTTTTTAGCCTCTAATTTTTCTTTAAGGCCGATGATTGTTTTATTATACACCATTTCCCCTCCAAAGTGACCGATCTATATGGTCGTCATTCAAACATTCCGATATTATATTAACCTCTATTGCATTTTGTTTCCCGTCGTTGTTAACAAATCTTTTTTAGTACCCAAAATAAATTTAAGGAATATTTTACATTTGCTAGACTGAGATTTTTGTGCTTTAATTTTTAAATGTCTATTTTCGGAATTCTTCCATTTTTACAAGTTCAGGAAATTTTAAATTAAAATAGTTTTAGCATCTGTGACACATAAAAAAGCATATTCACGCTTATAGGTGGTCGCGTTTTAAAATTATTCTCAGATATGCCAGCGAAACATCTAGTTCCTCAATGAACTAAATTTCCTGTCGGCAGATCAAACTTTGATAAAAATTAAATAAAAATCTAAATACATTGGACTATATTCACAACAAAATCTCTATTAATTTAAGAAAAATCGAAAATATTATTTCTTAAAATAAACATTGGTTAAAAAAGTTTTGAGTTGTCCAAATAGCCTGAAAATAAAAAAATGGGAATTAACCTTTGTGTTTCACAGTTATATTTAGATCACTTTGGTTCTTCATATGATGAAATTCAAAAAATTGCTTAAAAATTCCAGAAAATACGTGGGTCAGTGCGGTATATCAATTCTAACCATATTTTCTCAGAATTTTTGATTTCGAGAGAATTTTGAAGTTACACATTTAAAAATTCCCACATATTTTAAAAGTTTATTACATTTTCTCTGCATCAAAAAAAATATCAATTAATGGCAACACTTAACTACATACAATAAACGCAACCCCAAATGCAACGGATTGTATGTACAAGTAAATAGTAAATTTGAGAATTTCATTGCTGTTAGGCTCAATAAAATCTCAGAAAATTACTGCGCATATTCGACTTGTATATCTTATCGCATACTCTCAAGACCCCATCAGATAGAATGTTCGTAAATTTTAATTAAAATATTGTAAAAAATAATAGCGGAACTTTTGAATGGCCAATTGAAAATTCTGAACTGGAAATGAAGTAATAAATACTACACAATAGATAAAACTGATCTAAAAAATAGAATAAAGGTTTCAATTTTTAATATTTTTAAAGGCTTTAAAATTCGTGGTCAGCAAATTTTACTTCAATTTATTTGCAGGAACCATCCTGTCTTCAGAACTGTTCGCCAGTTGAACCGTTAAATATCTTTCTGATTGTAGGTCACGGAGATATACGGTAGACGTTTTGTCCAAGGCCATGTCTCCAATCGTATGATTCAAACGTATTGAAAAACTTGGTGTTTGTTGGTACGCATATAGGAAGACATGATCCCAGGAATGCTAATATTCTGATGCATCCATCCTTTGACCATTCATTAATTGGAATGCCAGTCGAGAAACCGGAGATCTGATCATTATAATAAAGTTTATTATTGTGTAAAATATATCAAAATTAAATTTATTACAATCGATTAGCATGATATTTATAGGGTCTTATTGATACCGCAATGGTCTAAAATACCAAGGTTTAACCTAATATTCATATTGTTCCAAACATATATCCGTTATTTATTATTAAATGGTTAATCCGACAACCCTCCGGATGATGTGTGAAAACATTTCAAAACGGATATTTAGAGATGCTCTTTAAAACCCTAGAGTGTTTTATTTGAATATTCCGCTTCTTTATCGGTATAAATAGTAAGTTTTAAAGAATTTGACTGACTTAAAACGTCCTGGTGTGTAATATCACATATAAATCTAGAAAGAAATGTAGCCCCAAGTTTACGTTACATTTCAGTTCAATCAATAACTCACAAAGCCAATTTGTCAAGTGATTGAATCCATGTTGATTCATATGTCTATAAAAACTTCACGATGTCAATGGAAATTCGCCGAAAATTTAATCTCAATTGTCTATGATTTATAGTAGTCTCTGCAGCATTAAGATTCTTTCTTTATGACCTTTGAGTGATCCTGTACGTCTATAAATCAACAAATTGCCATTATTGTCAGTTAGAATTTGTTAAATAAATTATTCACGGTTCAATCAAAACATTCAGTTATCTCAACCAAAAATAGGATCGATAGGTATATCATTTATTTTACTAAAAATAACTGCGAATTCTCAGAATGTGATCCATGTAACTTCACCAAACGAATATACAAATTTCACGTTATTTTGATCATTATCAATGGTGGTTGCGTAATCAGCGTGATAGATGTTAATATTGGGTGTTACTATGATTTTTATTCGCTTGTCAAATTAAAGGTTCTGATCCGGAGAAAAAATGAGAGGATTTTTATATACGAAATAAGTTATCTTAAACTCAACAGGTCGCCATATATTTACAGCTTTGAAGTCAACAAAGATAGAGTTTTATACGTATTTCATGTTTTAAAAAACCAAAAAATTATGCCAAATAACGCGCATTTTACTGTAACTAGTTATTAGAATGAACGAAAATTACGATTCGGCTATGATAAAAATATCAAAAAATTAATGGTTCATAATAAATATGATTGATTAAAATTCAATCACTTACATTTCAAGAAAACGTACAGACCAGGTAGTCAGGTTTGGATGGGTGATAAATGTCTGAAAGGATTCTCTAGGTTGCTTGCCGGTTGTGACGATTTCCGGAGTCTCACATTTGATGTTAGAAAAGTATAATCTGGATATTTAGTATTGACTGTATTAAAATTAAATGTTTGAAATTGCAAACTGTATCTGGAATACTTCTTTGGAAGATTAATATCCTAGATTTTGCCATCAGGCAATACAATCTATGTAATTAGTTTAAATATTTATGCCTTGTATCCACCCCACCTATACCCTTCTCAGAGTATGGTTTTTACTAGACTGTTTAAAAACTCGTTCTTTCAAGTTAACCCCCGTATTTTAAAATTTCTGAACCTCGAAAATAGTGTATGTATGTTTTGAAACAAAATAATATCAGAAACACGATTTTTCTGAACATTAATGGACACATCTGGTGAGTGGTAACACAAGTCTCAGTCAGATTTCAACTGATCCTACCCCTTCAGATTGTATGATCTGCATCCTGTTACTAATCAACGATTTGGAAATGGGTATTAGTTAATATCGATACGAAAAACATGATATGAAGTTAGATCACTGATTTCGTCTGTGAATCGACATTATATGATGATTTCAATTAGTAAAATAACCACATAATTAAGAAAAATCTATTCTTATTTTAAATTAAATTTCTCGAGTTTAAAATCTACAGCATTCCTCAAAATAATAATCAAAAGAAAGCGAAGTTTTAATAACTGTCAGAGTTTCGAGAAAGCGAATGACGATTGAACTTTGTAGATTGATCATGTATGATTATTGATTGGACGATTGAAACATCGTAATCAACAAAAATAAGGCGCTTTAATGAGAATAAAGACGTATGATATACATCACTTGCTTCCCACACGCTGCTTTTGAGGACACCATGACAAATAAATAAAGATATTATTATTATTATTGATGTTTGTGGGAGACAAAACAGGATTAATTGCGATACTAGCATGGATGGCTGTTGAAAAGCATCCATTTAAATTTAACATAATTTATGACCTCCAATGGAACTGAGGGATGACTCGCCGATCATCGGTACCCAGATACACTCTTTTTCGATACTATTAATGTTAGTTCTAGTTTTATGAAATATAATTCAAGATATTTCATGTATTCTTAAACATGATATGATTATGCTTCTGTTTTCAACTTGTCCGTTCTTCTTACATGAACCACATTTAAAGACAACCGAATACCCCACGATTGATGACGTCAACTGCATTGGTTTGAGTTCCTCGATGATATTTGGCCTGAATTTCAAGAAATGTAAGAATTTGTGCGATCCACCACAATACTGGATCCGCATGAATCTCTTCAATTTTTTGATTATATTTTCAGGAATTTCTTTGGGTAGATATGCAATATTTTATTATGATAAATTGATAAATTCCACTGTTGTATTGTGGGTTTTGGTCATGTTTTAATGGCAGATTTCGCTGAATGGCATTATTACGTCGAAAATCGAGTCAAAATCTTTCCATATGTCCTATTTGACTACCAATGCCTTTCCATCTCCTAATGCGATGATCAAAAAATATGCCAAGAGGTGTATCTGACATCCTAAACCACCATATTCTTTCGCTTCATACCAAATTACTTCCGTATCCCTAAAATTCTTTGGATTTTGATTACGGTGGATTACTTCTAGTGCATAATTGGTCAAAGATTACAGGGTGGTCTCGTTCTGACCCATAACACGTAGATCTGCATGGATTGTCATTTGATATAAGCTACAATCAATCAAAAACTTGTAAAAATCTAAATATTTTGGTAGAATCGTGCGGCATAGCATCTCTGGTGTTGCGTGACCAGCAATTAATAACATGATCTCTTTCTGTGAAGTGTTGAACGTCCTCCATTCTTTCAAAAAGCCTGAATAGTTGAATGACTGGGCCAGATATTTATCTATGAAAATTAAGAGGGAATTTTCGTTGGAGGTGGCTGGACTCTGTGTCATGAGCGAACACAAAAACGGATACGAGACTCTAGAATAAGCAGACGGACATCCTCGATAACAAAAGCTTTCACATTTATGTCTGGCCACCAAAATCCCTGAAGATGAAATTGAATCATTTTAGGGTTTCAAATCTTTTTGATACGATGTTACATGTAAAATCCGGTTAAGTCACCACCTAGACGTGTAGACGGTTAAATAGGCATGTATCACACAACAGCAGTGTTTCCAAACCATCTATTTCATTGTGATGACCACGATACCTTTTGTAGGTTGATGTTTGAATATCCCTCATTATTCACTACCTCAAAATATGCTATATTTAATTTATAACGTCAAACTGGCTCCATATGCTCATATCACATCAAACCTGAAGCAAAATACGCATCGGACGTTCCCTTCAAATCACTGTCGATTTATACATTTCCATGCAATCAAATGATTAATATCACTTGCTTTATTTGTTGGTTATTCCTTAAATCTGTGATAAATTTAAATTAAATGAGGAATATATTTTCTGGGTGTAGTTTACTTTACGCAAAAATATTGTGCGGTCTTTTTTTTACTTCTTAAACATGGTTTTTTTTGAATCGTTAAAAGTTTTATCGAATGTCGCAACTGTAAACTTCCTTCGCCAATACTAAGATGCCCTTCCTGATAAATCTATCTTGAATAGTTTTTAGACATCATGGTCTATATGTTTGCGCTTGCGCTTTTTGTTACACGAAGTAATCAAAACTCGTAAACATTGCTTCGTAAATAGATCATATTTAATACGTACAAACAGTCAAAGAGATCGCCAGTACTTAAGCATTCAAAGAATTTTTTGAAGCGGGAAATACAGGGTAATGGGTATATCTTTTGTGTTTTTTATTAAAATTTATTAAACTTGCTGTTTTTAATTCAAAATTTAAAAAAACACCAATTTTAATCATTTGGAAACATATGTCAACGTTTTGGTTTTGATTAGATAAATTGTCAAAAAAACGTATAGTGCGCTTGTGTGATGTTATTTTGATTTATATTGTATGCGTCATTTAACTTTAATGAAAGATTTTATCATTCGAACTTATTTTAAAAATGGCGCCGTTCCAGAAGGACCTGGAAGTAAGTTAATTGTAATTTTTACAAAATAAGGATGCTGTTGAAACAATTATATTTAAAATAATGACAAAATTCTATTCATCCTGTTATATTCATCCCGAAATGCTTCATAATATAATTTAAAACTTCCCAGTTGAATAAGGAAATGTGAATCAGTTTTACTGATTCCGCTAATAGATAGTTCCATGATTAGCACACATGCCATTTAATAATCTATTAAATTTCAGATTTAATTCTTTTATTTTATCATGTTCATAAGTAATAAATTTTCTTACAAATAACGCATGTGTTTGGATTTTTCAATGATATCAGTTTACCATTTCGCAATTAATAATTGTCAATTTTCCATAAACATCGATATTTATGGTGCAGCGTGTCGTTTGACAGAATTTTTATCCATATAAACAATAATTGCAGATTTAGTCTCCAATTAGTGCACTCGTTGTCAAAATTTTTGAGTGAAGTTATGTCAAATTATTCCGCATCAATTTATAATAAAAGCATTGTTTCAAGGAATGTTAAAATAAGGCCAATTTAAACGCGACGTAATCATCTCCCCGTATGAGAATGTAGGATATCAAACATACCAACATTAGAACAGGAAAAAAGATTTTTTGGTTCTCGAATACAATGATGAAAATAAGAGGGACAGGATGATGATTTTGCTTGACGGTAAGATATTCCGACATTAAAACCCCAAAGGAATAATCCTGTATTAACTGAGAGTGTCAGGACAGAGACAGACTGTGATTTGATCAATGACAGCATGGATCTGTTTTGCTAGATACTAGCTGAGAGATCCAGAGCTATAAGTTGTACTTGAATTTCCATAGAAATCGACGAAATTCAATTCAGCATGCGAAAGAATTGAAGAGGTATTTTTGAGGGTGAATAAAAGTCAAATGCTGTTTCTTGCAAATAACTGACGATTATATTCTTGTTTACTATATTAATACGATCTAGCCACTCTTACACCCTTATCTGTTCGTAAAATTAGGGCCGGCCCCAACTGTAACTCACATTTAGCAGTGGTATTCTATTTTCAACAGGATAGATCATGCAGATATCATAGTTCATCATGCGCCTAATTTTATAGACCTGAACGCTGATGAATATACCCTAACAATCTAGTCCATTTGGTGTTAGATGAATAAGGGATTCACAGACGAATGCACCCACCATGGAAAATTTCATACTTCTATGGATTATTATATTTTTGATAAAATGGCCCTATGATTAATTTTGACACTTAGGCATCTCTCATTAAATGAAAAGCAGCAAAACTATTGGTTGTGTGCAATTTATTGATTTGTCAAGTGTTTATACAATCAAAAGCTTTTTACCTCTGACCTTGAAATATAACGGGTTGAATTCTTACTCATTCATTTCCAGAGGATGATATTCGAGTTTCATTTAAAGTTTCGTCATTCATCAATTATTTATGAGTGTTCTGGTTGAAAAAAATGATCAGAACGCATACGAGATCATGATGAAAAGAATCAGGGAATCGGATTTTGAGGTCCTACCCAATCTTTGATTTTATGTGTATGAAGAAAAGAATAAGAATCAAAACACAAACTCGTCAAACAACACATAAAAAATAGTTCAAAGTTCAACACCTTCAAAAGCCTTGAAATTCTTGTACATGTGGTTCTCTCTCAATTTGTAACCAGGAACCTTGTATTCATCTGGAGTGTCAGCGAATCGGACAGTTCTATATCTTTCAAATAGTGTGCTGATAAGATAAACCCTCGCCTTAGTACCAATGAGCATATTTCCGGCCATATGGTCCAAGTGTAATGAATAGGTACTATCTTTTTGGCGGGCATAAAAGTATATATCATCCACGCTGTTGTAGCTTTCTGTTGCATCCGCCTTTAGACCATCCAGTCGACAAATCTGTGATCAGTTCAGGAAACCAAAAATTATAAAAACTTAAAATATATCAAAAAATCAAATATATTATTTTTAATGTTCCTGATATTAAGAGAGCCTAAGACTGGTTTGATGGAAATAACATAACGCTGCTCAGACATGCGTACTATGCCTATTAGAGTTCTGTTAAACACTTGATATTTAACTGTAAAATTTCGAGGTGAGTCACTACTAAAATTAAATGACAGAAATTTAATCTCTTGTGAGTAACCTTGAGATTTATCAGTTGAATATGAATAAGCTGTATTGACTGAAACGGTTATGATTTTTTACCTTGATCCAGTCTCAACCAATCAGTCAACCACTTTGGAGTTTAACTTTGAAAAGCGTCTATGTTTACGATTTTAAGATATTTGTAATGAAAAGAATACTGCCCGTTTTGAGGTCACGTTTCATTGTAATCAAAAACTCATCGAGTCGTGTAGTCAAGTGATAGAGTCGTATTCGATTCTCACAAGTTTATAAAAGTTCCGGGTTTTGATTGAAGTGGATATTGACCCATAAATTAACTGTCAATTAACATCTTATAGATGTCATTAGTCAATGACCCATTCAATAATCCCAGTGAGAGATAATTTGTTCATAAATTAACAAATTTATTTAAGGAACCGCCAGAAAGTGTTCAACCAATTATTCAAGTTTCCACTCAATCATCTAAAACACATACCACAATTGGAGTAATCGTCTTATAGTGCCTGTTAGTCAAACAAAACAAGGTGGGTGGAAACGATATTCATGAAACAAAAGCCAGTAATCCAAATCAGATAACAGTGATCATTATTATTTAAATGATTACGTCATCGATAAAACCCGTTAATATTAACAACTGTCAAATAACTGTTTCAAGGTTTCAGATTGTAAATAATTATTAATGGGCTCAAACACTAACGGATTTATCGATACTTAATATGTAATTTTCAAATCAATATACACAGTCGTTCAGACCCGGGTTGGCCATTTGACCAGTATTTACCTTTACAATTATAGATGATGGTCACAAATCTTACAGTATATGACCTGTCGCTGCTTTTCAGATTTAATGAAATTAAATCAGATTTGTCAACTCAAAATAATACGGATCTGCCTGGAGCACAAATCGCTCTTAAAATATTTGACCGAAAAAAGGTTTAACTATTAATCATGAGTATAATTCGTGAAATTTCAAACACTTACATTTGACGTAAATGTGCAGACAAGGTGGTCAGTTTGCGCTAAATGATAAATTTCGGAAAGAATGCTGAAGGTTCCATCGTGACTGAAACGATCGGGAGTGTACTCCACGTTGGAGGCGATGAAGGTATAAGCAGGATACCTATTATTAGTATAGTCACAAATATAAATA